>PVIJ01012204.1:0-50894 GCA_004024925.1 Scalopus aquaticus | reverse complement strand
AAATATTGAATGGTTTCACTTATAACAGGACTATAAGGAAACCAAATAGGAGAGAGACAATCAGCAGGTGGGGGTAGGGGGTGGCGGGGGGAGGGGAGGAAAAGGGCAGAAAATGGAATAGAAAAGAACACAAGGGACCATGGAGATGGATCATGGGTGAATTGGTGGTGGGCTACCCAAGGGGAATACAAAATGTAAAAGACATAAATAACAATAAAATATATATTTATTAAAAAAAAAATAAAGAGAAACACAAATGCCAAGTGATTTCACCTCTATGTGGAATATAGAGAAACAAAACAAACAAAGCCAAATCAAAACAAATCCTAGATACATGACTATAGAATTGAGGCTACCGGAGGTGGAGAGGAGAATGGGAAACAGGGTGGATGGGGCCCATTGGACCTTGGTGGTGGACTATGTATGCCTTGGTGATAAGTGTGATTGGTAGCATACATTTGAAGAGGTGAGAAGTGAGCTTAAACTTCTGAATCATATATAGTGCTAAAGCCATTTGTAAAAATATACACAAAAATATAATAGAGATGAAACATTGTATTGTATCTCTTTAACTGTCTGGAAATGATAATGAATTATAAAAATAGCTATCCTAAGAAGTGGTATTAAAAATCAGAAAATAAGCATGAGAATCAGAATCATGTCTTCACAATATGTGTACTTAGAAATTATAATAATATTTGACATATTGATGTTTTACATCTGAGCACCAGTTTTAACAACAAGTGAGGAAGCAGATGTCTTGTGATGTCCCTGTTTCTTTTGTAGTTTTATGCATTTTTGGAGCTTTCTTTGGGAAATAAGACATCAAGAGTTCAATATTTTCCTCCTTAATCCACTATCTTTTGCACTTGTTCTTATCAGATATTAGAAAATAACATCTTGCATGCTGCATTGTGTCAACGTTCAAGGAAATTCTAACTCTGCCTGAACACATGGCCCTTTTATTAATACCAGCAAGGGATGAAGTAGATTATAGCTAAAGGGATCATTAAGCCATTTATATCTTGATGTGCTATCATAAGTTCATTATTACTTAGAATAACTTCAAGTGTTACATGCAGCTTATATTAAACAGTAATGTATACCTAGAAGGTGTATTGGATTAAGGATATAATGACATCAGTGGAATTTCTGAGTTACTGATGCATTGCATGCCGAAAATGTCATGTAATTTTGAGAATATTAAGCATTTAAAAAAAGCAATCACAGATCATAACTATTCTATATCCAAGCATTCAAGACATGGCAGATCATATAAGAATATATATTCTAACTACATATACGTCAGTAACTAAATATCATTTAGAATATAATTACCTTTATCAATAAATATTACAAAATGACATTTATTATAATAGTTTTATTTAAAGAATTTAGCAATAAATACAACATGGAAAGATTATGCTATCAATAATGTAAAATAACTGAGGTTATTTTTCTTCCCCATAGTTTGATGGGGTTGGCTGACTAAAATAAACTGAAAGTGAAAGGCTTCTTGGAGAATTTGGGTGGTAATTATTTATTCTATAGTATTCATCGATGTTTATATTATGCAAAATGTGCTTTAGACATTTATATGCTTTGGTTACATCAGGGGGCACCAAAACTGAAGATGAAAACCTTTATCCTTTAGACAGTAGAATAAGTGATAAAGCAATCTTAGCTCCTTGATAATGTTTTTAGTTAGCTGAATAGTGAATATTCAATATCCTCTATAGGACTTTTTTTTTTTTTTCCAAATTCCTGGTAGAATACTTGCTTCATGTTTTCTAATTCCATTTGTTTTGTTACTTTTAGGAAACAATAAGTTGCCTTATGCAAAATATTCATAATATTTGAGCAAATAATAAAAACATATTTTATGAGTTTTGCATGTCACTAAGTTACTGATTCTGGAACTCCTTATTTTTTTATTATAAGACAAATTACAGTTTAAAAAATGGACTGCAGACATACAAATATTTATTTCATAGCAGATACTGTTATATAACTGGTACCTTATTCTATGGCATTACCCTTTAATATTCTTTAGCAGAACCCTAGTTTTGATTGAGATGTAATGTGCATATACTTTTGAATAAATCATATTTTATCTAAGCCAGTTTTTACCAGTGATTGATAAAGGATTGGATATGGAACTGTTTGTTCTATGATCCCTGGATATAAGGCATCCATATTGCAAAATGAGTTAACAAGCCTCAGATTAAGAGGCCAGCATGCTAAAGAAGATTGAAGCAAGTCTGTGTCTCTGAGGAGGGGAAAAAAATCCTGGCCTAACTTCTTTCAGATACTTTAATAAATTCAAAGTATATATCTTATAGTTTGACCTATGATTAGTCTAGCTAAAACATTATATTTCATGTTTGGTGACAAAGGATTACATTGTTGTCAAAAAGCTCTAGTTTCCTTGGGCCTCCCCGGTGGCGCAGCGGTTAAGTGCTGCGCTGTGGAGCTGTCAGCAGCGGCGACGCGAGTTCTACGCCCGGCCAGGGAGAATCCCACATGGCGTGGCAGACCTCTCCTGCCCCGCCCGCTGCTCCCCTCAGCAGTGTATTTCTGATCTGCCTGTTCTCTGCTCCCCACTCTGTCTCTGGTGAACCCTCTCGCCGCCCCACGCCTCTGGCCTGTACCCCAGCTTGTATGTATAAATAAAAAATAAATCTTTAAAAAAAAAAAAAAAAAAAAAAAAGCTCTAGTTTCCTTGGAGGTAAAAATCAACTAAACTATCTCATAGGAAGAAGATAAAGTAAAGCATTTAAATTGTTTATTTATGCATACATCTTCACTTATGACAATGAAAGGCACGAGAGTAAGAATTATTTAATGGATTTCTTTAACTGGAAAGTGTGTTACAGATATTTTGTGAAATACTGCAAATCATTATTAATCATAAGGGAAATTATGAATAGGTATTTCTTATACCAAGTATTAGCTTCTCCCTTAGGACAGTATACAAATTTCTTTGCACAACCTCAAATCCACAGCCCATTCTTCTCTTTTTTTTTTTACAGTGCAGAAATCTTTTTCGTTTATTTTATATTTATTTATTTTAATTTATATATATTTTACATAATTGTTCATTTTGTACAATGTTTCTTTCTTTTCCCAGGTGTAATCTCCCTAGAATTTCCACTACCAGTTCACCCATGCACAATCACCATAGTCCTTTGTGCTCTCCCCATCCTTATTTTGGTCCGTCTCCCTCCCCCTACCCTGTAGAATGTCTCTGGTTTATATTTGTCAGTATATTTTTGTTTTGCTTTGTTGTGATTGATTGATTGATTGTTTGTTTTTTTCCCTGACCCCTTATTTGTTTCACCTATACTCCTCCTATAAGTGAAACCATCTGATATTTTTCTTTCTCCTTTTGACTTATTTCACTGAACATAATCCCTTCTAGTTCCATCCATGTTGCTGCAAATGACACCAATTTGTCCTTTTTGATAGCTGAGTAATATTCCATTGTGCATATATACCACATCTTGATCCAGTCATCTGTTTTTGGGCATTTAGATTGTTTCCAAGTCTTACCTATTATAAATAGTGCTGCAGTAAACATAGGAGTGCAGGTATTCTTTTGGATTAATGTTTTTGTGTCCATTGGGAAGATCCCTAGGAGTAGAATTGCTGGGTTACATGGTAGCTACATTTTTAACAGTCTGAGGACCTCTACACAGTTTTCCATAGTGGTTGGACCAGTTTGCATTCCCACCAGCAGTGTAGGAGAGTTCCTTTTTTACCACATCCTCACCAACTTTTGTAGTTGCCCATTTTTTTAATATGTGCCATTCTCACCGGTGTAAGATGGTATCTCATTGTGGTTTTGATTTGCAGTTACCTTATTAGAAGAGATGTTGAACATTTTTTCATATAACTGTTGACTATTTGAATTTCCTCTTTGGAGAAGTGTCTTTTAAGTTCTTCTGCCTATTTTTTGACTGGATTGTTTACTTTGTTTTTGTTGAGTCATGTGAGTTCTTTGTATATCTTTGTGAACAATCCCTTGTCAGATGTATGGAGTGAAAAAATTTTTTCCTGGTCAGTAAGGAGTCTCTTTGTTTTGGGAAATGTTTTTTTTTTGCTGTACAGAAGTTTTTTAGTTTGATGCAATACCAGCTGTTTATCTTTTCCTTCACTTTCTTCGCTTTGGGGGATGAGTCTTTAAAGATGTTACTGAGGGGTATGTCTTGTAGCAGTTTGCCTATATTTCTGAGAATCCATTCTTTTCAAATTTAATTAGATCAGTGGTCCTCAAATTTTGTCTTTATGATCTCTTTACCCTTTTTAAATGTATTGAAACATCAAATATTTTTCTTCATGTCTATTTTATTTATATTTACCACATTAAAATGAAAATTGACAAATTTATTATTTATATAATTTAAAAATCAGTAATAATAACCTTCTTAAACTAAGCAATACATTTTGAGAAATACTTCCAAAAACAAACAAAAAAAATTGATAAAATGTCATTATTTTACATTTTTCCAAACTGTTTTAAAATCTGACTTCATAGAGGATAAAGCTTTCTTACAGTGCCTTAGTAATAATGCTGTTGAGATATTCTGGTTTGGTAGTAATTTAGAGAGAATCATTATCACATAGAAATGTTGATAGAGACCAGCCTTTTCAAATTATTGTAGGACGTCTTTGAATCTGTACCATATTCAACAAGCAGAAGTTTCCTAATATATCTTTGTAATGGGGAACATGAAATAATTTGAGTTCCTTGAACTATTCTACATTTAAATCTCTGGTCATCTTATTCTTTGAATGGTAATTTTGCCCATGAATCAATGTGTAATATTATACATTGCTCCTTTGGAAACTGTTTACTCACTTTACATATCTTCTCAGTTTGACATACTTCATTATAAAATATAAATATAATATTAATTGATATAACAACCTATTAGTGGCATCTTTAAGTTTTGAGAAGTTTGCAAGGTCATGATCACAGATAAAACTTTTACAATCCTAATTTCACCTGAACTCTTGAATTGTATCATTAGTCAAAAACAGAGCTGTTTAGCTTGAAATTGCAGAAATCAATTATCAATATTTTTTTAAAGAAAACTCTGCTAAATACCCAAATCTGAAAAAGTAAAATGTTTCTATCAGTCGTTACTTCATATAAAAATTGTTTTCATGAAAATAGCAACTGGCTTATCTTTCAACCCAAAGGAAAACAAAAACAACTAAGTACTTTCTAAGACAACCATCATACTTTGTAACAAAACACTCCATGTGTATCTCCTATTTGATCACACTATTAAAATGTTACATACGCAAGATTTCTGACTTAGTAAAATTGATTAAATTACAGCTTCATCTAGAACATTTTTCAATAAAACTATTATTTGTTGTTGGTGGTTGTAGTTTGTCTACCCACCCTCATGTCCCTCAAAGTATGGAGTTCAATAATTCAGTGACTTCTTTATATGGAATCAACCATCACTGTTTTGTAACATCACTGAAAATATGAACGGGGTGAGGGGGGAGGCAATTGGCATCTTAATATTAGTATCAAAGTAGTTTTGGCACCATGAATCCAATGAAACAGTTCTTGGTTCCCACAGAGTTTCATTCAGTGTCCTTAGAAAATTGCTGATGTAAAGCAATCTAAATACACTTGTGCTATGCAGTGTATTTATTCTCTTAATACATAACCTCAGTAGCTATCTTAAAATATTAAATTTAATTGATACCAATTACAAATTAAGTAATGGAACTTCGGTATTTTCTTTAAAAGTAAGAAAAAATGACTTGTTTCGATTATTATATTTTTTGATCCCAGATCAGCAAAAAATAAAAAAATCTGTTAAATTTCTAGAACGAATTTTGTTTCATGGTTAAACTTTCAATTTATCTGATATTCAGCATACCAAACAACAAATCTCAAGTTTCAGTTCTACTATTCTATTATATATGTTCAATTTGAAACAAAACAAATATTTCATTTATTCCTTTGCTTCTAAGAAACAGAACAATATAAAATATACTTGTCATAAAATGGAAGGTTAATACAAATGAAATATACTTCTATATATAACCAAAATTAGTTTATATAATTTTACTATTATCTTACTGTAAAACAAAATTGTCAACTTATGTTGATATGCTACATAGGGATATGTTCAATATCTATTGTTTCCCTGGAGCTAAGATTTATAGCATGCATAGTGCATTCTTTATTATAAATGAAGTTTTACAATATGAATTTAATAATTAGAATATAATTTCATAAGCCATATTATACAGGCAGTCTTCAAAGGAAAAATGCTTTTTAGGATATGCTTTAAATTTCACATTTTAATTAAGATAGTATATTGATCATAAAGTTTATGCACATATAAGAGCTTTAATGGATTTACTTTTAAAAAGATGATTGTGTAAAATGATTTAGAGAAATATTTGTGAGTGAAATTCTTTTATCGACAATAGTACTAAAGATATATTTTAAATATTCATAAGTGGTACATATCTGAGTAATACTGACAAGTAGAGGAATAACTGATTTTATGCAGTGACACACCATAATTTGCTCTCTCTGTTTTCATAGGGTAGATATACCGTAGCCTTTTCTCTTGGCAATTTCAATTAGACATCAAAAACAAAAAAGAGATGATTTTCTTTGCCCTCGTATATGGATGTAAAATAAAAATAACATTTAGAAATATTTTAAATGGAATCATAAAATATACCTGTAGTCAGTTCATTATATATAAATATTGATATGCCAGTAAGAAGTAGAAAAAAGTAAGCTTATTATTCTTATTACTTTTCCTTTTCAATCTAAATGTTGCTGTACCTTGTGAAGTTATCTTCATTTGCTCTGTGTCTCTGGGAGAGGAAGGGAATTCAGTCCAGAATTCAATAACACTGGATTGTTAGAAATTATTACCAGTGAAAAAGTAATACTATTAGTTTTAGAATTTTGTCTCATAACTTCTGAAAATGTGATCGCAATGTCCCGTTTTTATGCAATTGTCAATATTGCTTCTTTGTTTTTTTCTGTATTAATTATTGTCATAATTAGTAGAACAAAAATCATGCACTGTTTTTCCATTTGAGTGCTAAATTATGTAGAAATTTTATCAAGCTTACAAAAAATGAATCTTATTTTTTTATTAGAACTAAGTTATATGATCATTTAATCCCTGATCAGTGTTTTTTTTTTAAGATTTATTTATTTGTGCATACAAGACTGGGGTGTAGGCCAGCGATGTGGGGTGGTGAGAAGATTCACCAGAGATAGAGCGGGGAGCAGCAGGCGAGGCAGGAGAGGTCTGCTGTGCCATGTGGGAAACTCCCTGGCTGGGTATCAAACTCTTGCTGCAGTGGCTGTGATAGCTTCATAGGTGGAGACTTAATGAATTGCTCCACTAGGAGGCCCTGATCAGTGGGTTTTATCTGATGTACCTTTTTATTTTTTCAGCTTCACTGAAGTACAATCGATAAAATAGTGTGTGTGTGTGTACACACACACACACACACACACACACTATATATATATGGCATACAGCATTGTAGTCTATTAAATTATTTTTGAATATCTGATCAATGCTATTTTTTATGAATTGGATAATTAAAATAAGATTGCAAGCCTGAATTCAGGATAATTACAGCTTAGAAAAAATTATCTAGTATTCACAGAAATTAACTAAAAGATTTACCACATTAGAGAGGTCGATGATGTTTCCTTGAGGAAGATACAATTGAGTTGACATCTAAAATGTAAAAAGCATATTTATTATTTAAAAAATCTTTAGCAAGAAGTAGAAAACAACACTGCATTCAGAAGAAAAGGCATCACAAAACAAACTGCCATGAGAAACAAAAAGATGAATTAACTGGAGTGGAGAAGCAGGAGAGGACAGTTAATGGAAATGGTAGTTGTAAAGACATATAAAGAAACTTCAGAACTTAGTGATGATTACATGAGTTTCCTATGTAAAGAAAAAGGCCAAGTAAGACTCCTAATTTTCTGGCTTACCAAAATTATGGAAATTCACTAAGGTAGGTGAGATTGTAAGAAATCCAGGATTTCTTTTGTGGAGTGGCTAGGGGAAAAGGTGGTATGGAAGAGAGAATGAAGATCAGAAATAGGGTTTTGTTCATTTAAAATTTGTTTTCTTTTAAAGTATCTAATATGAAAGATGGAATTGGACCATAAATAAGAGCCTGGAATTGAGTGGGAAACTTGAGGGTAAATTTGTCAGCCATCTTAATAGAGGTAAAAATCTAAACATTGGGCTTCGGTAATAAATAATAAGAGGAGGAAATGTTCTACTTCTGAGTCCTGGGAGAACACTAGGGGAAAGAGTGGTCAACAAGGGGAGACTGTGGTACCATGGAAGTTTGGTGGTGCAGAAACCAAAGGAAGACAGCATTTAAAAAAAAAAAAAAAACTAGCCATTTATTTAGATTAATTTTATGAATAGTGAGGGCATTGTTTGTTTTACATATTAGCTTTATCCTGGAAAATTTTAACTTGAAGCTATCTTGCAACAAATTTAATTACTAAATTCCTACCATCCTCCAAGTGAACCTGACAAGTATATTTTAATAGACTTTTTACAGCATTTCAGTTTCTTTTTTTTTTTCATTTTAATTAATTGTCTTCCTTCCCTTTTTCTTAGTTTTATTCATTTTTTTTATTATTGAGGTAACATTGGCTTACACTACTTTAAGTAACTTAGGGAGAATATCATTTTTCTATCAGTGAACATTGGTTTCCTTTCCTCCTTGGTTCCTAGCTCCCCATTGTACTACTACCGCTAGTAGACTCACTCAGTTCTACAGTTCTATAGTCAGATTTGTAGGGATTGTTTTGGTTTAGTTTTGTCAATTGTTTTGTTCCTCTGCATTCCACATAAGTGAAATCATCTGGTATTTTTCTCCTTCAGAGTTATTTCACTTAGCACAATCTTCTCCATTTCCATCAACATTGTTGCAAATAGCAAGAGTTCTTTTTATAGCTAAATAATAGTCCGGTTGTGTGTGTGTGCGTGTGCGTGTGCATGTGCATGTGCTTGTGCGTGTGTGTGTGTTGTGTGTTTCTGGTTTGTGCATACCATATCTTTCTAATCCTCTGTGGTTGGGCACTTAGATTGTTTTCATAACTTGGCTATCGTACATAGATCTGAAAAAAATATATGAATATTATATCATGTGAATTAGTGTTTTTGTGTTTTTTGGATAAATATCAGGAATGGACTTGTTCAATTATATGGAATATCTATTTAATGTTTTGAGGAAACTCCATAATATATCCCATAAGAACTGGACCATCTACATTCTCATCAACAGTGTACATTGCTTAAGTTGCCACCTTTGGGAGGGTTTGGGTTTAGCCCAAACCATGAAATCAATCCAGCTCAATTTTCATTCTTGGTGTCTAAGTATCTCAGAATCAAATACCTTTAATATATTTATGGAAATCTGGACTTTGGCCTCTTGTCAATATGTCAAGTTGAGTGTTTTCCTTCCTACAGAACACCGATGGGTCAAAGATATTAAGTTTAGCTATTAAATTAATGGATTTTATGTAAGTTGCATAGTCTAAGTTCAGTATTTATAAATAGCACTGGGTCAGCCTTCTACTACAATATTCCATAGTTAGACATCCAGAGGGAGTTAAAATACTTTTTTAACAATCAATTAATTTTTTCATATAAAATTGCTGTAAATAATAGTGTATATAGATTTTCTGCTCAAATATTCCATTCTAAACTTTTTAAGATTATGTTCTATTGCTTTTGTATTTAATGACATTGCAAAAAAAAAAAAAGAGTATTTGAAACGGTGCATTTCGCAGAGAAATAAATTGAATGAGATAGATGTCTCATACGAAACACCTAAAATAGTCAAACACGTAGAAACAAAGATTAGAGATAATTTCCAAGGGGCTGTACGGAGGGGTTAAAGGAGGGTTGCTATTGAACAGGTATTTTTAGTTGTGCAAGATTAATATATACCAGACATCTGTGCAATGCTGTGATATAGTAAACGGTGCTGTATTATATACTTCATATTTTTTTCAGGAATTGATCCCATGTTGTTTTTGTATCAAAATAGGACAAAGAACACTAAATGGGAAATAAGTAATTTACATTGACTATGGAGACATGGCAATGAACCTAACATTTACATGAGATTTTTTGAAAAAGCAGTAGAGTGAAAGCCATTTCAGAGTGGGTGGAGGGGGCTGAAACAGAGAGAGAAGCCTTAGAAAATTTGAATATAGAAAAGTAAAAGAATAATGTAAAACATTAAACTGCTCTTGAACATAAAACATAGGAATGTTGGAAGAGAAACTTTTGGGGTTAGAGAATCCTATCAGGCTCTCTGACTTGGCAGATTTTATGTAAAGCACATCAATATTTTTCTGTATCATATACTCATAACTATTTTTTAGCAGCCCACATTAAACAAGTTATACTTTTCTTAATGCAATTTATAATATATAATTAGCATATCCTGGAGACAATTTGAATTCCGGAAATAACTTAGCATGTTATAGAAAATTTATAAAGTAACGGAATCTGAATGAATACTGGAATGATCCATTATATAATTCTGAATGTTTAACTAGACTGTTTAGAATCTTTACATCAATCATATATTTATTGTCTATGTTTCTATAATATAGAATTTTAGTTGGCATTTCCAGTGCTGATTCACACATTTATATAAATATGAATATGCATGAATATATCTACATATATATTTTTTAAATATCTCTTAAATACAGTACTACCTTGTAATAGCTCCTTACTTTTGAGGTGCATGATAGGCACTGCTATTTTGTTAAATCATTTGTGATCAAATTTAATTTATTTATTTATTTTTTAAAGATTTATTTATTTATGCATACAAGAGTTGGCATGTAGGCCAGAGGTGTGGGGGTGTGAAAGGATGCACCAGAGACAGAGTTGGGAGCAGAAAAGGAGGATTGACAGAAATGCACTGCTGAGGGGAGCAGCGGGCGAGACAGAGAGGTCTGCTGCATTATGTGGGTTAGCTCCCTGGTTGGGGATCCAGTTCATGCTGCAGTGGCTGCTGATAGCTTCATAGTGCTGAGACTTAACCCCTTGCACCATCAGGGAGGCCCCTGTAGTCACATTTTATTTTTAATTAATTCTTTGATAACAAGTATGTCAAATGTTTTTTTTTGATATTAAGCCTTACCTCACCTTTACTTAGATTTTCCCACTATTTTCTGCTTTCAAAAGAAAAACAGGGACTAAATTTTCTATAAAGAAATCAATAGTGGACTCTGTATAATAAAATATACCAAAGAAAGTGGAACTGAAAATAACATGTTATATTTTTATGGCACAATAGGGTATGAAAGGGTTGACCTAGCCAATCAGGATACACAGCTAGGTGATCCAAAAGAGTGCTGAGTTATGCTGTCAGTCACCTGCACACTTACCAGCTAATCAATTAATTTGATTGAGTTTTCTGAAAATTTGACAATTTTTCAAGACACGTGAAGGTCTCCAACCTTGGGGAAATAAACCTACATTTTAGTAAAATGTATTAACTCAGTTGCATTTGATAGGAATTTAGTACTGTAATTGGTACAAGAAGTCCCCAAAGTTGTGGAAATTTACATAGCTAGATACATATTTGGATTGTCAAAATTAAACTAAAAATATTATTACTATTTATAGAGAAAATAAAATAAAATTTGTCAGTAGCATAACATGATATGCTTGGTAAACTTATTGGTCCATGGGAATCTTTCATAGAGCTTTCCTAAGAGAAATTCCTATAAAGAATTCCTATAAAGAATTCTGATAGCATAGACTCCGGGACTGAATGTCCTTACTCGTGTTTCTGAGGTTAAAAACTGCTTGACATTTTATACTTTAGGTTCTGGTGGAAATCTTAGTATAATGGATGAATCCTATTTATACCAGATGGTGAAGATTAATGAAATGGTGTCTTGGAAACAGAAGGTCAGTGAATATCTTTTACAACTAGGCACATTCTTCATCTCTTCCACCTGTAGAAATACTTAATATTGAGTTTCAGTTTATTGCATTGCTTGAAAAGAAGTTACAATAGGCAAAAATAGATACAGATTATCTAAAGAGACAAAGTAGCATTCTAGTTCATCAATTAATATGGGGCATGAAAATATAAGTTCTGATTTAGTAATTTAAAGGCATGATGAGAATGACTATCAGAAGTAGGAGTCTATAGACCTTTGGATGTGGACTCAGTTACACCATAGGTTTCACTGTTTCCTCAGCTTGAGCAGAGCAGACCCAGTCACTGCTCTGCTTCCACAACCATAGAGTCAACTCTTGGTAGACTTACTGGTCCATGGGAACCAGTAACCTATTACCTCTTGGTAATAGGTTATCTTGGTGATATCTTTTAAAAGAGCTACAGTACCAACTTGACTTAATTGTAAGATGTCTCTTTATCTCTACTTACAGTAGGTAAGAGAAAGAGACCCTTGAAAGTAGATCTTAAGATCTGAGACACTCAGGGATGGAGAACTTGGTGGTGGGTGGTAGAGGACTCTGGGCACTTTGGTGGTAAGAAAACTATGGTGACTGCATCCCTGAGAGGAGAAATCTTGTACCTTCATTTCTTACTTTGCTTGTAATATGACTCTTTACCTTTACTTACAGTAGGTAAGAAAAAGAGGCAAGATGTTCTTCCATCTTAAAATGCCAGAAAAATAGCATCTTCAGGTTTCTCTCTGATTCTGCTTCTGTTCTAACATCTCTTTCTCTTACACTTCAATGTACCCTTGTAATGATTCCGGGCCAATCCAGCTAATCCAGTATAATATTTCTATCACAAGGTCTTTAACTGAATCATATCTGCTATGTAACAGAGTCACAAATCCCAGGGATTAGGATATGTATATCTTCGGGAGGAGGACTATTGTGCCTACCACAATTTTCAATTAAAAAAATAATATTTCCCTATCTCAATAAATAAAATGAAGGGGAGAAGATTATGAATTCTAACACCTATTTATGAAGCTTCATTAACAAGATCCTCATTATCACTTCTTCCTTGCATACCTGAGTATCCTCTTTGCCCAAGTTCCTTGTTAGCACTCCATTGCATATGCTCAGCAGGTTTCTATTAGTGCTTTACAGCTGTATGAATACATACACTAAAACATTGAATATATGTTTAGGTATACTCAATGCTTTAATTAATATCAGATCAAAATGTGTAGTATTTACTACACATTCAAAACTTAAGTTTTGAAACTTAAGTAAAATCATTCAAAAAAGAAAGATGTAGCACAGGAGGCAAACAACCTATTTCTCTACTTCTTACCATCTTATTCTAATTTGCATTTTGAATTTGATTTTCAAACAGTGACAGATCTGAATGCTGATGATGCATGTTTAACAGCAGTTATTTGAGGTCACTAGTTTTGAAATCAAACTCCAGAATCAAATGCCAGATGAATAGGGTTACTCTAGAATATTTGGGTATATAACTGATTATCAAGTATTTTAACTAGGTCATCTGCTATATTTAGCATAATTTATAAGTAAAAAATGTATTATATAACTTTAGAATGGAAACTTTTTTTAATGAGCATAAATGAAACAAGATTTTAATAAGGGGAAAGCAAATTGTAGACAAAAGGTGGATCTAATCTCTTTAGTTATTATAGACTTTGTGTCCCAAATGCAATCATTCAATATAGTTTTGTGTCTTAAAACTTTCTGATAGCAATATGACCTCTCTGTTCAGGTAATTTACATGGAATTAAAATAGAAAACTACTGTTATATTGCTATTTTGTAATTATGGATATATAGTCTCTTCTCCTGAATTAACATGCAAAATAAAGTACTATGCCTTAAATTTTTTTGACATGGTGTCTTATTTTCCAGAGATTCAGAGAAACAGTTTGACTTTTATCCCAAACACATAACTTCATAAACACTTATATTTAGAGGTCTGACAAGTAACAAAAATGAGTGGACATGGTTGGGTAACAAGGAATGAAATGAAACAAACCAAGTATCCATAAATAATAATTTTTAAAATATGTTTGCCCTCCCACAGAAATACCTTATAGTTTATTACTGGGCATAAATGTCTGGTGACTAGAAACTCTAAAATGTGTGAAGACTGGATATTTGCTTTGTTCATATGTGTTGACTGTTCAAATCTAATTCTCTTTAGCTGACCCCCAAAACTGCAATTCCCTGTTTTTGCTAACATCAACCTTCTGTGGTTTCTGCTCTACAAATCATCTGACTGCTCACTGTGTCCACGCACATGTACTTCTTAACTCTCTTTTAGTGGCTATCTCTTATTTCATTCAGTGTCTCAAAAATCTGCTGAAAAAGTTTTATATTCTGATGGAAACTCCATTATTGTCATTGATGTCATTTTATATTTTTTCATTTATTTACTGGTTTTTGTGGAAAAATTAAAGTTAAACAAACCATTAACTTCAAGATACTCTTGGATCATGAATATTCCTATACATTTTTAATATAAGGGTCTTTCTACAACTCAGGAAAATGTTAATACATTTGCATCTTCTTAGTACTGCTTTTGTTCTAATTTAAGAGACTCTGTCGTTGAATGTATTTGTCCTTATATAGGTCAGTTTATTTTCATTCTGTCTTTTTTATCTATTGTTTTTTTCCACAGTCATTTGTTTCTTCCGATATTTTTATAACTACATGAATTAAAATTGTCTTCCAAATTATTGACTCAATTACCTACAATATTAAATTATTATGAAATAATCTACATAAGTCAGAGCTGAATTTTATTTTTCTATTTGCTATTGCTCAATACTTTTTTTTTTTATTTATTTTTACAAGCTAGGGTACAGGCCAGAGGCATGGGGCGGCAAGAGCTTTCACCGGAGACAGAGTGGGGAGCAGAACAGGTAGATCAGAAATACACTGCTGAGAGGAGCAGTGGGCGAGGCAGGAGAGGTCTGCCACACCATGTGGGATTCTCCCCGGCTGGGCGTCGAATCCGCATCGCTCCTGCCAACAGCTCCACAGAGCAGCGCTCAACCGCTGCACCAACAGGGAGGCCCTCAATACTTTTTTATCAGTGCCTAGAATAGTACATGGCCACATAAAGCATCTGTTGATGAAGTATATATGGAAGTGACTGGTCAACAAATTGGAGTGCTCTTCATTGTTTCATTCATTGTTTTAAATCTTACTCTCTTTTTTATTATATGAGCATTTTTTTTTGAAGAGACCTTTTTACTTTTTGTGAATCTTTCTGAATTTACTAAGTAACCTAGTGAACATTTTCAGTTGCATTATTTTTTGAGTCATTCTTTTTCCATATATATTCTAGATACATTTATGATTCAGATGCAGCTCTTTTCAATGTGCTGATTATGTGTTCTGTTTTAAAAAGAGGGAGATGATATCCTTCATTTGAAGATTTTGAAGTGGAAATAACAATGAACCTAAGAACCACTTAAGATTTATTTTCCCATTTGTTTTGTTGGCAAACTGTGGATTTATTTGACTCTATGCCTTCAAATTTCAAATTCTATAAACACTTCTAATATTATTTATAGGTACTATGACCAATAAGGCATCAATTATAACAATATAAATGCAAATTTACCAGAACCATATCATATGTCAAAAAATGGATACTTTTAGGTTTGCTTACTTGAAAAAAAATCAGGAAAGCAATGAATAGTGTTTAAAAAACACTAGCTTAAAATTCTTATATATGAACAAGAGTAACATTCAATCAATCCAAATAATAGAGTAAGCTATATGTTTAAGATAAAACAAGAATCACTCTCATATATAATAAATTAATTACAAAAAAGATCATATTAGTTTAACATTAGTTTGGTACATTTTTCCATTTTCTAGTACCAGCTATCGTCTCTCAATGTGCAATACAAACAATTGAATTGAATAAGCCACAGAAAAACTGCCTTTTTTTTAATTCTTTGTTATAGTAATAGAAATGATAGGTAGAGAAATAATGCAGTATCATCAAAGTAAATAACTTCACTCCAAAATAATATATTTATATAAAACAGCTGGACATGACTCTTGCTTAAGGATTACTTTTAGGTGTGAAATACTGTTGACACCAGATTTATGGATTTGTCTCTACACAAACCAATTCTCTGTTGGGTGTCCTACAGTTTAATTCAAACTCTACCTATCCAGAGATAGTGTCAGAGTCCATGGGTTAAAGACTCAGTCTCACAAACTGTACTACTATAACATGCACACTTCACATGCCCATTGTAAGTCCCAACTTGTTTTCTGTAAATCAGATCAAATGTCTCTAAAGTGTGGTTCCCATTCTTTTGATCAGGTACCCTTAAGCTACCATCCTTTGAATATTCCACTAGATATTATATGCTATTATATGCTAATTAGGTCTGAACAGATTCATTGGTAATAGTCCCTTCCTTTGCTTGTGTGGACTGGCATGTGACCAGTTAAATTATGGTATAATTTAATGTAAAATTTAGATCCAATATCCAGGAAAAGAAATGGGAGAAAATCCTGAATGCTAGCACCTGCTAGAGGATTCTACATTGTCTTCAAATGTATTAATAGATACTACCTTTTAATAGGGCAGATTTAGTCATATGAGCAAACTTAACAGAGTCAAAGAAATCTTGAAATTAAAATCCTCAAGGTGTTCATGAAGATGGCAACACCTTATGTATTGGGGAGACAAGTTTTTCCTGTTAGGATCATGATATTGTCAAAAGAACTGCTTTTGTTGAATATTTAATTATACATGATATATAGCCACTCGGTGTGGTTTTGGGCTTAGCTTGAATTTGTTCCTGGGGAAATTCTTTATATGGAGTCAGCATTCACTCTGATTTCTACATCTCACTTTTAATTGGCTGCTACCCCAACTGTGTATTATCCTGTCATAGAACATAATTATGCTTAACAATAGTAATCTGATTGTGTTTTACTTAAAATTACTGCTTGTTCTCTCTATATCTCTATAAGTTGAAACATAGCACCATCTATTATTTTCCCTTCTCTCAGTATATCCTTCCAATTCACCATCAGTAAGTATTTTAGAAGTTAAGCAACCAAGGGATGACTTTTAACTACCTCCTTCTAGTGTTTGGAGGAATTATTTCAGATCAGATTATTTTATGATGTATTTTCTCAGGTCATTTGTGTTATTAACTTCCATTTCTCTCAAAGACGGAATTAAATGAAATTTGTGGAACTAATTACACTGGTCAACATTGAGATTGTTACTGACTTTCAGAGGTCCTCATCTGTAGTATCTTTGTGTACTGAATGTGAATATAACCCTGAAAAATTTTTATTAGCTCTCGTTTTGAAGATATTTAATATAATTCTTTTTATATCCTTCACCGTGTAAATTTATCCAGTAGGACTGCAACAACATCCTAAATCAGCCTAGAATGATGGGATATTGCATCGTATTGCATAATAACATCATGCACATGTCATCCAGAGTTGATTGCATCATTTTCTAATGCAATGCAATGCTACTGCCAGGCAGCTACTGAAGTAAGCTGACGTCAGCAGTGCACTAGATAAAGCCCTGTCGGAAAGGTTGAGCATTGAAAATATTTCAGACTTTGTGTGAGACAGTTTAAGCTACTGTTCCATAGACTGTTCTTATTTTATCCATTTAACCAAAATATAAAACAGTCGTGCCTTGAAAGTGTGTTAATAGCATGGACAATTTCTGCTCTATTTGTGGGGAAGTGACATTTGCCAACCAGAAGTAAAGTATCACTTCTCAAGTGAAGAAGGCTTATCATCTTGACTTTGGATGCAAGGTTGGTGACCAAGACAAGCCTTGGGTCCCACATATATGCTGTACTACATGTACAGCACAGCTTTCACAGTGGTTAAATGGCAAAAGACCATCAATGCCATTTGCAATCCCCATGGTGCGGAGAGAGCCAAGAAACCACATGAGACTGTTATTTCTGCTTGGTTCCTCCTCTTTCCAGCGGAATAATGAACCAAGAGTAGCCGAGAATAGTCTACCCAAACATTCCGTCTGCATTGAGACCAGTTCCACATGGTAAGGGACTTCCTATTCCAGAACCTCCGCAGAATATTCTCTTGATTCATCTGATGAGGACAATGGTGAGCCGGCCCATTCTCTTCATGTTCCATCAGCATGTAGTGATCCAGATTTTCACTGTGGTGCATCATCAACCCCACACAGACTAAATGATCTGGTTTGTGATTTGGACTTATCCAAGAACAAGACAGAATTACTAGGATCAAGACTCCAACAATGGAATCTTCTAGAAGAAGATGTCACAATTACTTGATATTGAAAGTGCCACCAGCCATTGGAGCCTGTGTTCAGAAAGGAAAGTACTCTGGTATTCTGTTCCTATATTGAGGGCCTCATGAATGCCTTAGAAATTACTCATGACCCACAAGAATGCAGACTATTTCTAGACTCTTTGAAACTGAGTCTTAAGGCTGTGCTTTTGCACAATGGCCCACTACAATGCTAGCTGACTACTGCTGGACACTCCCCAGAGATGCTCCTGAAGAGCTATAGGAGAGACAAGCAAAGAAATCTAAGTAGCCGTCTCTGACTTGATTTTTTGCAGGTATTAACCGTAGGCCTATTACGATTGGCATGCATTTTGTGATGTAGACATCCATTTATTGCAGATTACAAAAAAACTAGAGCCCAAATTAGAATTTGACTGTCATATTCATGTTGAGCACATACAAGTTGATAGGACTAATTTTATTTCAGTAACATGACTTTTGTAAAAATTTGTTGACCAGTGTAATTTATTATGCACCAACAATTGTGCAGAGAAAGGAAAAAAGGCAGTAATACTTAATCTGTCATTCAGACTTTCCAAAACCTTTGCCAAATTAATAAAGATCTCTGTAGCACGTAGATTCCCACGTTGATCTTAGAGTACCCCGTTACTCATTGTTCCAACATCCTGAGGAAATGACCTTAGGTTGGAGGGTTAGTTTCTGAAGCTGGCTAGACCCTGAAAGGCCTGAAAATGGTACCTGAGTGCTGATCACTTTCCATGTCATCACAACTTGAAGGGTCAGAACTTTCATTTGATTCTACTTTTCTGGTCAATTCTCCATCCATTCATTGATTTTTCTTCAACATTTTAATAGTAGATATGTTAAATATACCTTAAAATTACAATATATGAAGTCCTCTGAGTCTGTTTCTATTATATCTTTATTCCTAATAACTTTTAGTCATATGATCCTATATCCTGGCCGGACTGCATTAATCAGTATTGAGCTGGGTGAGGGACATTGCAGCATATGGCAGAATATTACAGTTCTCTTTTAATTTTCCTCTACCAGGCTATTAGAGTAGACAGATCCATTTAATATAATCAAGATTGTATTTCAGACTTTGGAAAAGACTCAGGTTTGCTTAATTCTTTGGACATGTAAATTTAGAGATGTCATCTTAAAATTTTGTTTTTTCTAGACCCCTATTGCTTGACACGCTCTTATCTTTTTTTCAGATTATGTTTATTGAGGTAGAGTTGGTTTACAATAATGCATTTCTGTTTTGACTTCCCTGGCAGTAAGACTGCTAAAATTTTAGCTATGCTTTTTTGCATCTCAGCACTTGCTTTCTAGATCCTGTTCCTGTCTCTAAATTGATATCTTAAAACTTAGGTTTCAACAAATATTTTGAATACAAATTGCAACCAATTGTTGGATGCATTTTTCTTATTTCTCTTTTCTCAAGAATTTAATCTTTTAAATCTTGGTTAACTCAACTGGCTTAAGGTGAAAATTCTCTCCTGTCTAGTAATACATCTGAGAATGTTTTGACTGCTAGTTTTTGTTAGACCCCACATTCTGAGTGGATAAATTTCTACAGGTGGGGGGACAGAGAGGAGAGAGCAATGGTAAAGTTTAATGGATTTATCTTATTTCCATTTTTTTTTCCCTAAAGCCATGATAGTTTTTGTGTATCTGCAAAGTCTTTTGTGTGTTTATAGTTCTTTATTGTGGAAGAATTCTATCAATCAGAAGAGAAACATCAAAATCCAATTTTTTATATCATTTTTTCTTTATAGTTTCTCCATGCCTAGTAGTATTCTGTTTCCCCTTATTCTCCATTGATACAGTTGTATTACATTTTGCATATTCCAAAATAGTAATATATCTTTTCCAGTTTTGTTCTCCCTACTCATTTCTTGCTTATTATTGCACTTTTTATAAATGGTGATGTTGAACATACCTTGAATGAATAATTACTGATGTTATTGAGAGAAAGATACCTGTTTCTGACAATATTTATCCCCAGCATAATTCTTTGTATCCTAAGCTGTATTATAGAGGATAAGATTAAACTGTTGTCAACACTGCAATTTTTTTTGCCTAGTTATTGTCTGAGTATTTAGAGAATTTTAGTTTTTTTTCTATTTGCTAAATCTCCAGAAAGATCCAGTTCAACTCAATAAGATGAAGTCAGAACATAATAGCAGTTCTCAAGTGATAATATTTATTTTTGTGCAAATTTCATGTTTTAAGAAAAAACTGTAGTGCTATATATTACATAAAAAGTTGAATATTTTCATTGTTGTAAATCATGTCAAAATTAGAGATTTAAAAGTCTTTTCACAAATATTCATTTTGACATGATCAAATTAGCATCTTAAAAATATATGAATATACATTTAAGTCTGAATATTTGCATCTTTTCTTTTTAAACGATTGACAGAAAGGTACTTTTTTGAGAATAAGAACAGTTTCTTCTCTCATACATATGCCACATAATAAACGTGTTAAGAAAAGTGAGAATACATTTATCTTCCCCGTTCTTGGTAATTTTTCCCTAGGACATTACTGCAGCTACATATATAATTTTTCTTTCTTTTGAATAAAAAAGAGAAGCACTTGTCATCCCTATTTTTTTATATGGATCTTATCTTTAATTTGAATGATTCCCAAGTCTCCAGACTTTATCAACTTCAATTCAGGCTTTAAATTTCTGAAATGACAGCCCTTAGGCCTTCCAGGTAACATAATATTGAAAGCTTCAAGAAACTTCCTAAATGTGGTCAAATACAAACTAGGGTCTGAAGAATGGAGATAGAAGTAGCTGAATAAGGAAGTTGTTGTCTTCCAGCAATATTTATCAGGTCCAAAAGGGAAAGGATACCTTGAGGATTCTGACAATGATGCCCACATTTGATTCATGACTTGATTTCTCTTCTCCCACATTCATTCCATTAAGTCCCTCAAACATTTCAAGACCTATAAAAGCAACATCTTACATATTGCATTTATATATAACACATAGGCTAGACTATAAATGATTGTTGAGTGTCTGTGTATTCTTTCTTGTCTCTTACCATAAGTTTGATTTGTGACTATGTTGTTAGAACTTAATGTTGATTGCAAGACAAAAACAAAACAAAACATGGTAGATATAGTCCTAATATTGTGACAAACCTCTTTATGATAAAATTAATTCTTCCACCCTGATTGTTGCTCTATTTTATTTTTTCTATAATAAATCAATAGCCCAGGATACCTAAAGCATGACTAGTTTCTATATTTTGAACTTTATCTTGGGTCAAAAAGTGAATTGGTTAATTATCTTTCTTAAGAATTATAAAAAAGAACTAGCAAGTTACAGATTGTTCTTATCAGAAGCGGATAAGAATAGGCTGCAAGGAGGCATCATGAAAATAGTGTGGTCAAAGTAAATTGGTGCAGAGTTGCAATTATTAGGTCTCCTGGAAACTGAATCATAAGAAAATAGAAACTATGAGTAGAAATAAGATATGGTGTACAGAAAATTTACATAAAATGTAAAAAGTGGAGATGACTCTGACTTTTTGGGCAGATGCCCAAAGTGACTCAAACATGAAAGAGAGAAAACATGAAAGAGAGAAAACATGAAAACATGAAAGAGAGAAAATAAGTTCCATAAAAGAAAAGTCAATTCCTAAATCATCTACAACTCTCAAAAATCTTCTTTTCTTTTAAGGTTGTGTAATTACCTTATATCCCCAAATAATCTGTATAAAATGTTATTTTTTAGACAGGTTAATTCAGTAGTTCTCTAAAATAAATAGTTGTGAGAATTTTTATGTTGGGTTTTTGAGAAGTTTTAAGTTTTTATGTCTTTTCCCAACTATCGCCATCAAGAGAGATACTTGCATAGCAGCAGAGAGTAACTAATGACTGGATTTCTATTACCTTTACTGTCTATAACTACTTTCTGAAATAAGGAATGCTGTTGCTTAAAACAATTTCTGCACAAAAAGCATTCTAATGCAAATAAAATTTATCAGTAGGTCACAATGTAAATGTTTCTTTATAAAGGACATAAAACTTAGTAAGCACTATAGCATAGTCTTTGAAATTCAGAAATGATTTTAAAAATACTAAGAAATTCTTCAACATAGAGTGGTCCAAGAACATCTCCTTTGCTTTACAATAAAATTCAGTAGGATCCAGTTTTAATGATTTCTTCAGTAGATTTTGGCTATAGGAATGGTATCTAGCTGGCTGGCACCAGGCTCTGAGTTTATTAAAACAGGAATATTGCTTCCTGAGATACACAGGCCACCAGCGAAGAGAGATGGCTCTGGATTAGTTTTTATATCATCTCTCAGTTGAGAACTTTGCTGTGTGGAGAATTGGTTAGTCCTTGGAGGGCCAGTAACTCCTGAACCAGAAATGTTTTTAAAAATGTCGAAACCGTCGTAATATAATGAAACTCACGCACACAATATAATCCTTACTGTTATGCTTTGGACATCATGTTAAGGAACATTTGTAGCGATGACAGTGGAAATATTTAGAAAGTAGGGCAGAAGTTTCCCTAAACAGCACAGAAGCATTTTATTCTAACAGCGGGGAGAAAGAACACAAGAAATATGTTTCCCATTACATAGCATTCATCAAGGAAAGTACATCTGTAATTTAATAATTTCATTTACTTCTTAAATTTTCCTCAGTCTGTTTTTTTTCTTTTGCTTAATTCTTTGTCAATATCACCAATAAGTGTGTGAGCAATTGAAGTACATGTTTTAAAAACTCTTTCCTAATCTTTTATACATTGACTGTCAGATTGATCATCCCAAAATATGAGGCTCTTTCTTGAAATTCATATTCCCTACTTTTGCTGACCAATTCCTCCATAGCTTGGCTTCAATAAGTTCCTTAAAAATTATTTTCCTACTTTATCAAATCAAGTCTAATACAACTAAATTTCTTCCTTAAGGATGCCATATTTGGGTCCCCTTGGTGGCACAGTGGTTAAGCTTAAGTGCTGCGCTGTGGAGCTGTCAGCAGTGGCAGTGGCAACGCAAGTTCGACGCCAGGCCAGGGAGATCCCCACTAGGCACGGCAGACCTCTCCTGCCTCACCTGCTGCTCCCCTCAGCAGTGTTTCAGTAGATCTGCCTGTTCTGCTCCCCACTCCATCTCTGTTGCATCCTCTCACTGCCCCACACCTCTGGCCTGTAGCCTGGCTTCTATGCATAAATAAATAAATCTTTTTTTTCAAAAAAAGGATGCCAGGTTAATTTATACCTGGAAATTCTCCTCCTAATCTATTTACACTTATTTCACTATTAAAATTTAACTTTTCATTTTTCCTAATGTTTTTTGTCACTTAAAGATGTATGCAAAGCAGCCTCCATGTGCTAAAATAAAATTTTAATAAATGTATCATTGCTTTTATTTTAAAGATTTTTATTTTAAAAATTTATAATAGTATATAGAGGTTACACAAATGTTCATTTGTGTTTATGAGCTCTAATAAGACTTAGAAAGAGGAATTACATGTTTAAAATAGTTAATCTTGTCTATAAAACTGACATTCAAAGTGAAGTTTTATGGCAATGATAAATGTTTTGTTCTTTGCATTTTTTTGGTCTAAGAAGAAATAAAATATAGTTATATTTGTATTGTTCTAATACAAGGAACTGTAAAATCAGTATCAGCTGTAGTCACTTTAAAGCATTAACCCAAACTAAAATTAAATCAATATAAAATCCATGGATTATTATAAAGCATTTAGTTATTTTTCTGTAATTTTGGGGGGGGATTTATATTTCTCACAAAGCTCCAGTAAATTAAATCCTTACTTTTTGAGTACATTTATACACCACCTGAACCTTTGTATTCTTGGAAAGACTTGCTTGTTTAGCAAAGCAGACACATTTTTAAATTTTAATGCATTGGCTGAAACGCCGCTAGATTGTTTTCAACAAACACTAAATTTTCAGCTTTCACAGCTTCCTACAGATATCAACTCTTGATTCTTGTAAGAGTTTCACACTAACACATTTATTGGTTGTATTTCATGACTAATATAAAAGTTAGTAAACAGTATATCATTCTGAAAGTTTGAATATCTTTCTTATATCAACTTTCTTATTTCAGAGACTTACAAGTAGAGGATTTACATATACCAAGTATCTCAGTATATCAAAGATTAGAATAATACAAATATATATTCCCTAATAAAATAAATAATCTCCTGGGTGAATCTCATAGGTATGAAAATGTACCAGGGGAAAAATCAACAAAAACATTGTCTAAACAGAATCACTTGAAATGGAACAAAGTTTTGAATATTTTGATAGGAAAACTTGAAGTATCTAATTGCTTATTTCAAAGTGTGTGAACGTTCTTAGTTATTTATGAATATTTGAAGTTATTTTCTTCATTCCTTGTTAATTGCTTGTGACAGCCAAAAGTTAAAATATGGGTATCCTATTATATAATGTAGGAGAACAGCTGCAACACAGTCTGCTTCTGCTGATGCTCTTGACAATGTGTCTCCTAATGCCCTAAAAACAGCTTCTCCCTGCATGGCTGTTACTTCACACTTTCAGGCTTGAACAATTGGCCTACTGAAATATTCAAGGGCCATGCTGAGGAAAATCCATTTCCACCCATCGCATTGAGATAGCAAGAAAATCTGCAGTGAGGACAGAAAAACAAAACTGACAGTCATGACTGTCTTGGTGTTTTGAGAACACAATCCAAAATTTTAACTTTTTGAAGAAATTCTTATCAACTCTTATTTATAATGTAAAATTGCCCAGGAAATTATTTAAAGCACTCAAAGAAAGACAGGAAGTATAGAAAAATTAAAGGAAATATGGCAAAGATGAAACAGGCAAAAAGTAAATTGAACTCCCATATAATAGCAATTCTGCAAAAATTATGTACGCTGATAACAGCAAAGCCTCTGAAGAGACCTTTGCTTGTTCCATGGGAAATTTAAGATTAGCTCCTAAAATAAATTAAAAGTTTTTGTCTAGATAGGTTTTGCATGAGTTGAAGGGAAATCATTCAAAAATCTGAGAACCAATAGAATTCCAAGTAGGGAAAATGTTTTAATTTTTAAAAAATATGTTCATTGATATAATGTTGGTTTTACATTATATGTGTTTTAGTGAACAGGTTCACACCTCTGCAAATGTGTGTTACCACAATATACCCACCTACAAAGCCCCAAATAATACTTCACCAGAGTACACTGAGTCCCCTTCCCTCTTTGCTATTATTCCCCTCCCTTTCACATGGTCTCAGTTCTGTAGTCAGATTTTAAGGTTAATTTTGGTTTGGTTTTGTCTGCCCTTTGCTTTATTTCTTTATGTTTCATGTGTGAGTGAAATAATCCGATATTTGTCTCTGTTTTTTGACTTATTTCACTTAGTATAACTCTGACTAGTTTCATCCATGCGATCATGAATGGCAAGAGTTTATCCTTTTTTATAGCCAAATAGTATATCCCTTTGTGTATATATACACTACATCTTATTTACTTATTTATTTGTTTTATATTTCTACTACCTAATTCTTCATCTTGGTACAATGTATGCTTTCTCCTCTCAGGTGTAGTCCTCATAAAATTCCCAACACCAATTCACCTTTGTACCATTACCATAATACCTTGTGCTCTTGTGCTCTTCTCTCCCCTATTTTGATTCCTCTCCTTTCCCCTCCCCTCTGGAATGTCTCTGATTTATAGTTGCCTGTTATTTTTTTTCTTTATTAAAATTATTTTTTCCCTGATACCTTATGTGTTTCCTCTGTATTACTCCTTTAAGTGAAACCATCCAATATATTTTTCCTCTGGCTTATTTCACTATGCATAATCCCAGATTGCTATGAGAAGTTATATGCAAACAAGTTGAACAGTCAAGAAGAGACAGACAAATTCCTAGAACTATGCAATCATCCAAAGCTAGATAAAGAAGTAGAACACATAAATAAACCAATTAAAGACAGTGAAATCAAAATCGTAATCAAAATCCCCCCCCAACAAAACAAAATTCTCCCCCAAAACAAAGACCAGGACCAGAAGCCTTCACAAATGAATTCTACCAAACATTCAGAAATGAACTAGTGCCTGTCCTACACAAACACTTTCAAAATATTGAGAAGGTAGAAATAGCCACCATTACACTAATACTAAAGCTGAACAAGGACAATGCAAGAAAGAATACTACAGACCAATCCTCTAATGAACAAAGATGTAAAAACCTTCAATAAAATCCTAGCCAACAGAATCCAACAATGTATCAAAAAGATAATTCACGATGACCAGGTGGAATTTATTCCAGGGACACAGGATGATTGAACATTCGAAAATAAATTAATGTAATCCAACACATCAACAAAAAGAAAAATAAAAACCATATGATCATATGAATAGATCTGAGAAAGCATTAGACAAAGTTCAACATCTGTTTATAATGAAGGCCCTCAAAATTCTTGGGATAGAAGGACCATACTTCAACATAATAAAAGCCATACATGACAAACCCACAGCCAATATCATTCTCAATGGTGAAAAGCTGAAAGCCTTTCTCTTAAGATCTAGAACAAGACAAGGATGTTCACTGTCACCACTGCTTTTCAATATAATAATGGAGGTCCTAGTCAGGCAATAAGACAGGAGTAAGACATACAAGGAATCTAAATAGGGAAAGAAGAAATAAAACTGTCACTGCGGAGGATATGATAATATACATAGAAAACCCTAAAAATTCCACAGAAAAACTAATCAAAATAATCAACCAGCTTAGTAAAGTAGCAGGATATAAAATCAACACACAAATCATCAGTTGCCTTCCTATATAATTACACCACATCTTCTAAATCCACTCATCTTTCTTTGGACACTTAGTTGTTTTCAATCCTTGGCTATTGTAAATAGTGTTTCAATGAACGTAGGAGCACATATATCCCCCACCCCCAAATTAATCATTTTGTATTATTTGGGTAGATACTTAGAGAGGGATTGCTGGATCATATGGTTTATCTATCATTAATGTTTTCAGAAACCTCCAATATGGCTTTCCAGAGAATGGATCACTGTGTATTTCCATCTACAGAGTGCAAATGTTTGTTTTTCTCAGGACATTTGTCAACACCTGTTGTTTCTGATCTTTTGAATATGGGACATTCTCTCTTCATAGTTTTGTAAATTGTATTACTTTTATTGATGTAATGTTTGTTTATAATGCTCTCTTTGATATAGGGGTTTAGGTTCACACCTCTTCAGATGTTATATGTCACACCAAACCCACCACTAACGTACCAATAATTCTCTACCATCATGATGTTAACATAATCATTTTTCTTTATCACTTATCTCTTAACTTACCTCTTTCTCCATTTTTGAAAGAGTTTTGTTTAAGAATAATGTAGTTTATTCTTTCATGACTGACTCTGTTGTCCAGTAAAATCACTTGGCCTATAGCTTTCTTGGTATAAAATTTTGGATAATAACATGAATTTCTTTCTCATAGCTTCAGGATCATAATTCCCTTTACATTCTTCACATTTTAATATTTTAAAAATTAATTCTGTAAATATCAGTTATTTTCTATGTAAACATTTGGTGTTTCTTCTGTAGATAGGTAATGTTTCTGTGTCTTTGCATGTATAGAAATGTGTAATTGGATAGTAAATTGTGAGTATGATATGTTGGGGAGTATCTTCTTTTGCTATTTTTCTTAAGAGTATCACTTTTATTTGTCATGCATCTAAGTAAATTTTAGATTATCTTGAATTTTATGAGATGTTTTTAAGTGATGTGAGATCAGAACTGGATTTCCCTTTACTTGAATTCTAGTTTATTTCTGCTATAATTCATATTTCTGGTATCTATGGAATATCTTAGCTGTTCCATGAGCTCTCTCTACAATGACTTATTGGGAGTCAATGTCTCCAAGTGAAAATGGTTCTGCCCCCAGGTGCACAAGAGTTCCTTCCATTCTCTTGTGAAGTTTCACCCTATTTATTGCATTTTTAGTCAAGAACAGATCCAAAGGAAACTGAAGTTTTCTAGAGTTGTTTCTCTGTTGTTGTTTTTTTTTTAAGATTTATTTATTTATACAAGCTGGGGTACAGGCCAGAGGCATGGGATGGCGAGAGGGTTCACCAGAGAAGAGCGGGGAGCAGAACAGGCAGATCAGAAATACACTGCTGAGGGGAGCAGTGGGCGAGGCAGGAGAGGTCTGCTGCACCATGTGGGATTCTCCTTGGCTGGGCATCGAACTCACATTGCAAGTTGCGGACAGCTCCACAGCGCAGCGCTCAACCGCTGCGCCACCAGGGAGGCCCCTAGAGTTGTTTCTCTTTTTAATCCCACTATATGGCAATTTCTTGCCTTAAAAATTTGACTGCTTCTGCTTCCCCAAACAAACATGTATCCTTTTTGTTTTAACTCAGCCTAACTGATGACCTACTCAGTTTTCCTCATTATTTAACTTAAGAGTTACATTCTTGTGTTGGCTATATAGTCAAAGACTAAAATCAGTTGTTGTGAATATTTTGTCCATTTAACTAGTTAAATGATAGCTCCTAGTTCAGTATGTCCAGAAGCAGAAATAATTAATTTTCACAATGTCTAACACTATTATAAGTTCAGTTAAATATTCAGTAATTATTTTGCATAGCTTTTACATGACTTTTCAATTTTGTGTTGTATTTTGTTCAAAATAAGTTAGGCATATTTAAATAAATATTCATTATTTTAATGTCAAAAACTTCTATTTTAAGACTTTTATTAAATCAATAACAAAGCGAGAAAAAAATCATAAGTTGTGCCAACAATGAGATGATGGAATAAGTTATGAATACTCAAATTGTATAAAACTTTTATTTTGAAAATCTGTAATTGATTTTTAGAATATCTCAAAGTTGGAAAATAACATTTTGGTAAGTTCTTATTTTAAATTGGAAACATTTGCATTTTATCTAGAAAAGAAATCAATTGAGGAGATCTGTGATTTTGTAGTATATAAAATGTAATATATTCAGTGTAATTTTATGTAGATAGAAGATATTTGATGTTTTCCTTGCAAAAATGTTTGTAAAAATGTTATAGTGATTAGAAGTGAAAAGAGAATACTTTTGAGAATAAGTAACTTAAAATATTCAAAGATTTGAATGTGAAAGAAATATAAGTTAGCATTTTTCTCAGAACTTAGCAAATACTTCAGCACCTGTGTAGACAGATCTTTCTTAAATAAAAATATTTTGGTGCAAAAAAGGTATAAACAGGTGCCAAAAGCTTCAGTTTTTAAAAGACAACTTTAAAGAAAGCATTAGAAAAAAATGTTTGGTTAAGTAGGACATTATTGAAGCGATATCCTTTGCAAAATAACAGTAACAGAAAATTAATGATAGATACTAAAAGTTGTGTATACTAAATATGTGCTGAAAATATGTAAGCTGATTATGATCTTCAGTGATTGTTATTTATTGAGTTTGAACCAGAATATAGTAAAACTTTTAACAATCAATTTTAGAACTTGATGCCTTTAATGCATGCATATAAACATGTGACAATGATCCAGGTCATATCATAAAATCACCTTGTTCCTCTACCCATTCAAAGGCAATACCAGTTGTTATCAGCTAAATATAGACTATATTTGCTATATTTTAAATAAACCTCATTATTACCAAAGAAAATACCTATAGATACAAAAGACAAAGGGTGTGATCAAATTTCATAATTATAAATATCAAATTAATTAAAAGAGAGAGATAAAAGAATTATAAAAAAGAAACAATGAACAAATTGGCAACAGTAAGCCCATATCAGTAATTTACATAAAATTAAATGGATTCAATTTTTTAGTCAAAAACATTTTTATTAATGAATAAAAGCAAGTTTTTGGCTGCTTGATGGAAATTACTATGTTTATTATTGTACAAATATTTCTGTGGGGAAATACACTAATACCTTAGAATATATTTCTTGGTGTGAAATATTTGCAATTTAGGTGTGTGCTTAAATTTGTAAGGAAACTCCAGTATGATTGTAGCATTTTATACTAACACCAGCATATGTAAATTTCCATAACAATTTGTATTAACACTGAACACTTAATATGTTAACACTTAATTGTTACAGTAAATAGCAATAATAAAAGAAAAATATGTAAGTTGGACAATTTGTAAAATTCTGCTTCTCAGAGGTTATTAAGACATTGATGAATACCATAGTCAGTGAGAAAAGATTTGTAGTGCAAATATCACAAAGAACTTATTTTGGCTATATGCAGAACTCTTGCAGATCATCAATAAAAAGAAAAACAATCCAGTATGATAGGGAAAAAAGTTAAATGAACAAGAAGCATTTGAAGAGATGTTCCGCATCAGGCAATGGGGAAAAAACAAAATCAATGAGACAAGAATATATACCCACTAGAAAGGTAAATATTTAAAAAGTGCACAAATTAGTGTTAACATAGTTTTTAAATATGATGTAACTGCATAGATTAAGTGTAATGTCTAATTACTCTTAATCTGACTTCAAAATGAATACGTTTTATATATATACCAATTTAATAAACTCTGAAGTAAATTGACAAATAGCGATATAGAGCTTCCTTTCACTTATGGAAGTATGCAAAATATTATTTTAATATTTTAATGTCCATTCCTGTGTGGTACAATAAACAATTTAAGTTTATCCTCACTATTTAACCAAAGTCGATCTTCAGATTAAGGGTCATCAAGGTACTCAGTCTTCAATTTGCATACAATAATAGTATTGTCTTCCTGGTTGATTCTGTCTTATAGCCCCAGACAATTCTCTCAGAGAAGGAGGAAGCAGTCCTCTCACACGGTCAATTTGTTGTGCCTTACCGTAATTATCATTGCTTCTCCTATTACACCCATTCCTGAATGCTGCTCATTCTTACTACATGAATATTAATTAAAGAATATTAAGAAGAATAATTTACCAGTATCTAGAAAGTGGAATATTTTTTAGTGATCTATACCTGTGTCTGATCTTTTTTACTTTCTCTGATAACATTCTAGTATTTTTCCATTTATGCTGTATCAGCTAAAGACTTTGAATATGATTTGTGGTTTCCCATTTATTCTTAAATCTCTTTGATCATTTCAGTTTGGTTTGCATAGGTCAATTGTAGAAAAGTGTTCTTATTCGTGTGATTGTTTTTTTTTTAAGATTTATTTATTTATTTATTTATTTATTTATTTATTTATACAAGCTGGAGTACGGGCCAGAGGTGTGGGGTGGCGAGAGGGTTCACCAGAGACACAGTGGGGAGCAGAACAGGCAGATAGACGGAAATCAACTGCTGAGGAGAGCAGTGGGCGAGGCAGGAGAGGTTTACCATGCCGTGTGGCAATCTCCCCTGTCAGGCATGGAACTCACCTCAGCGCTGAACCGCTGCACCACCAGGGAGGCCGTGTTTGTTTTTAAGAAAGTCATATTACCTGAAATTATTAGTTACTTAAGGAAAATTTGACTTCTTTCTAAATATGCAGTTGACTTACCTTTGTAGTAAATTCTAATTTATGGATCTTAACTTTAGTTCTAAGTTTGTGTTACTGTTATATTTCAATGTCTGGATGCAGATACTAAGAACATACCCTTTGGAACCAAATGCTGTTAATATACCTACTTTACTTTATTAGTAACTTCCTTCAATAATACAAATCTTTTTTGGATTACAAAAGGGGGGATTTCCTGAAAATTACTTTTTCAGAAATACAGAAACACTTAATAGAATATCATTATTATGGAAATCAATTTTGTTTTATGTTTAAGTTTAATCTAGTTTTTCTGAGTTTTAAAGTCTAAATCAATGTTTTATGGATTCATTTAGTATTTAATAACAGCAATATGGAAAAATTAGTGGCATTATTATGGTTTTATATGTAAATAAAGAAAACCTCCTCTAAATAGTGGATACAAAAAATAGTTCATTAAAGAGTTGGAGATATCTAGCCATTAGTTCTTTGTTCCTCTGTTCTCCTCATTATTGTATTTTGACTGTAGCATTAGTATTTGATCTCTTTTCTTTCCTCCCTTCCACTTTGATATCTTTGTTCTATAAATTTAATTTAGATCATATTTTATTAATACTTTAAATTAGCTTTAGGCCATCAGTTCTCAATATGTTCATTTCATGAATACTAGTCCTACTTCATTCCTTCCTAATTTTCAGAATCAAACATCCTATCCTATATTCAGTGGACAAACTCTGATTAGAGATAGGTATATTTTTTCAATATTCTCATGTGCCTTTATAATGCTTTTGAGTTTCTTAAAAGTAAAACTCTTGAACTCTAGATAGCCATGTGATTTATAGTATAATACATAGTTAAGTGGAGAAATGCTGAATCTAATATTTATCTTAATATATAAAATACTTTTAGCTCACCTAAACCAAATGTATAATTAAATCTCTAAGCATTTCTAAAATAAAAAAAATAATAATTTGAATAAGATGCTCCCCACCAAATTTCCCCTTTTCTCAGTGTGAGAATTCTGTCTATAATTTTATGTCATTGACTGTTAGAATAATGAGTACTAAATAATAACATCTTGTTAAGGAGGTCATGAAAATTTCCATTCCTCAAGTACTTACTTGAGCTGAACAAAAATGCAGACAGTGTTGAATTATCTAAAAACAGTTATTAGTATGCACATGAGACACAACATATGTAGATCAAAAAGTCCATTTTAACCATTTCTGCTGACCAGCTGACAAAGGTCTTTCTATGACCAACTAATGAGATAATAACAGGTTTTTTTATTTATATTTCCTTGTGGAGCTTCATCAATACCAATAAATGCAACCTATGAAAATTGTAAATTTAGTAGTATTTGGGAAATCCAGCAAACACAAGATTCCCATTTTTTGAACATGAGAAAACTGAAAAGTAAAATATATTATTTCTATTTTAACATTTTCTGGAGAAAGTAGAATTTATATCCACTCAGATATCAGTCAGCTGCCGAGCCATGTGTGGCCCAAATTTGATGTGAGTGACTCATCGCTGTATAGCTTATAAAACCAGATGATACTTCTGATTAATATAATAAAAAAGGGCTTCCCTGGTTGCTCAGCGGTTAAGTGCTGTGCTGTGGAACTGTTGGCAGTGGCAACGCAAGTTCGATGCCCGGCTAGGGAGATTCTCACATGTCGCATCAGACCTCTTCTGCCTTGCCCGATGCTCCCCTCAGCAGTCTATTTCCCTCAATCTGCCTGCTCTGCTCCCCACTGTCTCTGGTGAACCCTTGCCACTCCACACCCCTGGCCTGTACTCCAGCTTGTATAAATAAATAAATAAATCTTTAAAAATATATATATAATTTAAAAAAAATTCTACACTAAAATGCAGCCAGAGATTTGTCAGTGTATTCTCTGCAGGAAATTTACTGTCACTGATTTTTTTGCTGCTGTTATTATTGTTGTATATAGGAATACACACACACACACACACACACACACACACACACACATATCCCAAATATATATATATATCCCAAATATATGTGTGTGTACATATATATCCCATATATATACATATATATATATATAAATAATATCTGTGTGTGAATTGTGTGAAAGACTTTTGTGTTTTTAGAGACAACACGTTTCAAAATAAGCGCAAATGAAGTTTAATTTGTCATTGATTTCATGTGGACTAATTAGTGGTGGCACAAGCTGGCAAATTATTTTTACTTCTCACTTCATGGGCAATGTGGACTTTGAATAGATGAATTGAAAACTGATTTCCTTTGTATAAGTAATATATTTGAAAAAAGAGTCTTGGTGTTTAATTTTTAAGTAGCTTGTTTAAATATTAAATAGGAATTTTTTCACTGATTACATGAGAACAAAAGCTAAAAAATGAATTTCTAATGTTTATTGTGTCTAACAAGAGATATCATCAATAACATTTTTTTTTCACAATATGATGATCAGGAGGACCTTTTTTCAAATAGTACACTTATATTTTTTATTAAAATATATTCTGATCACATGTGAAAAAACGTGTTTATCATTCAGGAAACTTGCTGCATTGTGGCAGGCAAAATAAAAGGTAGGGACTCCGCTTTTAACAAACAGTTGGTAATATGCTCTGGTCTTTATTTGTCCTTGGTCTGGAACAGAATACCAAAGAAGTGAAAGATGTATTCTTTTGTACTTCAGTTTGTCTGAAGTGTTCTTTAAGGAATTTTGTTCTTTTGTATCACTATTTAAACAGTGTGAGATCTTTTTCTCTGTGTTATCTGTATCTGCAGCATTTTACTAACATTTTAATTATTGAAGGATATTAGTGTCTACAAGGTGCTGCTTCTCCTTTGAATTAGGGTTTATCATTCTCACAATATAGGTCAGAAACCTATAAATTGTAAATATTCAATTGTGTCATTTAAATTACATATTTACTCAAACTTATATACATCTTTGATTTTCTCTTTGAAATAGTATATTTCTTAGATCATAAATTCCTGGTTGGTGATCTTTAATATGATGGCAACTTTCCCACTCATTGAATAGGCAATAATCATTAATAAATACCTAGTGTGTTCTAGTCCTGATATGTTCAGAAGAGGACATAGCATATACAATTTAATATTAATGAGTTAACCTCTCACTATGTACAAAGCATTGTGATCAGTTCTATGTATTTACGAGTCCATATGTCCCTTTAAGAAAACCATTTTGTGAGATCTTTCTAATGACTGAAGGAATTTCTCTCTATTGTTTATTTGATAAAAGAAAACAAACAGAAACTGTAACTGAAAGGAACTCTGCATGGTACCTGACCAGCAGCATATATGTTTTTCTTCATTTAACCATGCTTAAGGAAGATTATTCAATTCTGAACACTATCTTATATGAGACTATTGGCAGAAGTTCAACTGTGTAAGGTCTAAAAAAGAGAATTTCATCTAGGAATTTCTAAAATTAGACCTCTTTTCCCTGATAGACAACTTTTATTATTAAACATTCTTTTATTAAAAATAAGATTTTAAAGTATACTATTGACATGTTGAATATCAGTGATGCACTGGAATCATATCAGTCCTGAATATAAAGATATACAATATATGTATTGTTAGTACAACCATGTCAGTGTCTTCAGTCTTGATGGCAAAGCTAGCACAATACAATCTGATCCACTGTTGTTCTAATATCATCCTACATTTCCTGACTGAAGTGTTCCGCTTTAACCAATCTAATCAAAATTAAATATTTAATCTTTTTTTTTGAAAAAAGATTTATTTATTTATACATACAAGCTGGGGTACAGGCCAGAGGCGTGGAACGGCAAGAGGTTTCGCCAGAACCAGAGCGGGGAGCAGAACAGGCAGATCAGAAATACACTGCTGAGGGGAGCAGCGGGGGAGGCAGGAGAGGTCTGCCACACCATGTGGGATTCTCCCCCGCTGGGTGTGGAACTGGCTGGGTGTCGAACTCGCATTGCGCACTGCTGACAGCTCCACAGCGCAGCGCTCAACCGCTGCGCCACCAGGGAGGCCCTAAATATTTAATCTTGTCATTACATTTATTCATGTTATATTTTGGTCCACATTATTATCACCAAAATTTATAAATAATCAAAAAAAATCTACCTTTTGTTTTTAAAAGTACATTATATATATATATATATAAATGATATTTAGATGATAGAATGATACATGATAATAGCTATATATGATATATAGATGTATGTATCTATTATTTATAATATATAGAGATAAAAGATACATGTGATAGATATGAGAATGTATGTATGATGCAGCTTAAGCTACATTTTCGTCATTTACAGAACACCTGTATACCATATTGCATCCAATTCCATTTTCCGTATCTTCAGAGTAAATCATTACCCAGTGTTTACCATTGCAGCCTTTCCCTTTATGATTTTGTTAGAGAATGCAGCACACTGGGCTTAGGCAGCTGCGGTTGGGATGAAGTCTCCCACCGCAGCCAGGCTGCCTCTGCTGTGGCAAGTGCGGGAGGAAGTGAGTACCCTTTGTTCCTTTGTATATAACATATTTAAAGTGTGAAACAAAAATTATTAGTCAGATTTTCTCAATAATATTTCCTAATTTCATTCAAAATCTTATTGAAAACTGTCTAGTTAGGTATGGCTTTATGAGTATTAATGTATTGTGCAAGGATAGTGAAAATAGTTCCTTAATGTATGCTTATGTTTTTTCCCCAAAGGACAAAACTGTAAAGAAAAATGTGAATAATCCCATAAGTTGAATCAGTGTTTTTCTGTTTATGTAATATACTATGTGACGTTTGCCACCAACAATCCAATAATGATTTATCTATACTTTTACTTACTAAATTAAATGATCCTGGTAAGTTTTATAAATATGTAGAGTGCTATAGATAAACAAATACAGGTTTTATTTTCTAAATGTATTACTTATTCTTCTGAGCCTTAAAATTCTGTTTAACTGAACATAACATTTTGTGTAAAATGTCAAGGGTGTGTGTGCGTGTGTGTGTGTGTGTGCACGTGTGCACGCACACGCACGTGCCCAACTACTGAAATAATGCATATTTGCCTTATTGCAAATAAGGTTTGGCTTCCTTAACTTCTTTGATTATCGATGTGCTAAAAATTCAGTTTCATTTGAAGTTACATTAACTGAAGAAAACCTTCATTACTCCTTAATTTTCACCCAGACCAATCACTGTATTGCAAGCTCAATTCTTATATATTTACAGTCTTTTTTCAATTTAAAAAATTGAGACAAAAACATCCACAAATGTTTTAGTTTAATATAAACAAAATATAGAGTCTATTTTGTTTAATTATTTGCAAAACACTGGTTGTTTGAATGTATATGCTCTAATTCACACAATAATTAGTTGCTAATAAACAGCGGTTATAATCCACAATATCTAACTGCTAACATTTTAAAAATAATATGAAGAAAATAAAGTTAGAGATGAAATATTTTATTTTTTTAAAGTTTTATTTATTTATGCATACAAGCTGGGTTGTAGGCCAAAGATGTAGGATGGTGAGAGGATTCACCAGAGACAAAGTAGGGAGCAGGACAGACAGATCTACTGAAATACACTGCTGAAGGGAGCAGCGGGCAAGACAAGAGAGGTCTGCTGCGCCATATGGGAATCTCCCTGGCCAGGTATCAAACTTGTGCTTTAATGGCTCTGGATAGCTTCATGGTGCGGCGCATAACCCATTGCACCACCAGGGAGGCCCAAGATGAAATATTTTAAATACATAACTTGCTATTGAGACATAGTAGGTTGTCATGGAATTTTTGCTGAACAAATGCTTCAGGTAAATATTACCACCATTACAGTTCAGATCAGGAAATTGTGTCAAGGATGTTCAGTCCTCAAGAAAATTAAACTTGTCTAAATATGTTCTATAATTGGGTTGAAGAGGATTCACAGCAAAACACTGCTATTCAGTCTGTAGCTTCATGTTTCTTACAACATGCTAAACCAACATATAAGCAATCAAATCCAATTATACCTTAAGTTTCTAGAGGAAAAGATAAATGTCCATTCCACAACAGATTCCCACACAAATGTCTTTATTAGATCATTTACATACTCTGTATCAACACTACACACACACACACACACACACACACACACACACACATTCACACACACGCTTTTTTTTCAGTCTATTATATCCACGATGCTTAACTTTCTAAGAGCTGTGGGAATTTACAGGAATTTATCAAAATTTCTGCTCAACTATATTTTCTATCAATTTTATGGGGACTCTTCAATGCCTATGTTTATGTCAAGAATTAAAATATATTTAAGCAAAATAATATTTTATTGACCACTTAACCATGGTATGACACAATTTTAGAAGTGATCACAGATTTTTAGATCTAAAAGGTCTAATTCACTCTATTTTGCTGACTCCTAACTTTTGAATTAACTATGTATACATACCTGTTTTTGTCAAAATCCATTTTAGGGTCATATTTTCTTACCAAGACTTATAGAGTCATATCATCTTTGTTTTTATTCTTACAGGTCAATCACAGTTAAGTGCTTTGATTTTACTCTAATTGAACAGTGATGATCACTATTCAATTCATTACTCAGAAAACCATCAACTTTTTACTATTGTGATTATCACAGTAAATTTCTAACTAAATGAAAATAATTAATGTATTCATTAATTTGAAAAGTACAGTATTATTAATTGCAGTCCATATCACCATAGTTCACTGAAAAACATGAGTCTTGTTCTACTTTCAATACTGCTTGCCAATTTCTAAATTGTGTACTTTCTTTAAGCCAATATTTATTAATTGCTAAGCCATTTGCTAGACTTTGGGCATTCATAGATATATAATCATGGATCCTGACCTCAGCGTATAGAATACTGAGGAGAAGGAAACATTTATCAGTTAATCTCAATACAACTTTTTAATTGTTTAAAAACTATAGAGTGGTTGTTATATAAGTAAATACAAGGGCCTGTTAAGGCAGTATCAGGGTGATAGCATACTGCAATAGAATCAGTGCTGCACAGTAGTAGAATATTGTTGACTGTGAAATTAACAGTTTGTAATATTTTATATCTAGGATACATATGTATGTCATTTCTATTTTCTCAATAAAATAATACTAAAATATGAAGGTTAACTTTACCAAGTTATTCTGGCAATTAAAGAATTATGATATGTGACAAAAATCTTGTGAGGCAACATTGGACTTTAGATAGGTTTGAGATGTACCTAAATTTAATAGCTTATGATCTAACAGCAATTTGGAGTCAAAGCCTCCATATTACCATCTAAATATTTGAATACATATATACATATATTTGTGTGTGTTTACATATACACATGTAAATATATATGTATGTATATATGTATAAAGAGAAACAATAATTTGTGTAAAGTGTCTATCACATAAAAGTTACTAAAAATCAAATGTGTGACCCTCTGTTAATGAACTGTGAATATTTGTCAATAATTTCTTTCTGTTTTTCACTCTATCTGTAATATGTTACTTGTGTTCATTCAGTCTCTTATTTCATTTTTATTTCCTATTTTCTTAAACTCTTAAGTGAAACAAATGTAAGTAACAGTCTTCTAAAGCCCACATTCCTGAAAAAATTGTTGGTAACCTATAATGCTTTCATTCCTATCTCCTTAGTACAATAATTTCCTACATAGGAACTAAATTTCTGAGAATTATTTCTAGATTCATTTAAAAGTTCATGAAGTATCATTTTAACTTAAAAAAAACTCAGCTCAGTATTTTAAGTGTAAATAAGTAATATGTAACGCTATGAGTGTTAATCGTTAACAATCAGACTGAAAAGATGCTCATAGGTTTTCTTCTGCATAATTTTAATCTTGGTTTTATGTCAGATAACTTTTTGGTTTGTTTTTAGACTCACTTTTACTAATAACACCAGATGTATTGTTTGAATATACTTTTCAGTGATACAATAAAAAATAAATTCCCATAACTGAATATAATTTAAGTGTAGTGATTCGTAATTAGCTGTCATGTACAATGTGAATAAAATATACATAGATGTCTGCCCTATCATACAGCTTTATTCAGTATTTAGTTTGCTATACATTTTTATACTAACATGTAATGATACACTAATTAATTTGTTATATGTGTACATATGTATATGTACAAACACACATAATATCATGTATGTGTGTATATAATATATACATATATATGCATGTGAGAGGGTACACAATCAGTATACAAAAATCAGTTGCCTTCCTAATGGATGAAAAATTTAATCATTGATTCTGTATGAGAAATGCAGCTCAACACCACACTGAGGTATCATTCCACACCTGTGAGAATGGCATATATTAAAAAGAACCCCAACACATGTTGGAGAGGATGTGGGAAAAAAGATAGTTTATTACACTATTGGTGGATGTAAACTGGTAAAGCCATTTTGGAAAGCATCCTAGGTTTACCTTGAAATGTAAATTTAAAAATACTCTATGACTTAGCTATCATACTCTTAGGCATGTAACTGTCACTTCAGAAAGTTATGTGTTCTGCAATATTTATTGCAGCACTATTTACAAGCTAAACCATGGAAACAACCACAGCCCATTGACAAGAGTATTAGGATAAAGGATCAATAAATGGTGATGGAAAACAACAAAAATAAATAAATTAGAGATAGCATCAATTTCTAGCTTGTTAGATGTTTTCTAAAGAAAATAATATTTGAAATTATGAGGCATGAAAATTCCTTATTTTGGTTAGCTTAGATTACATGTGCTGTATATAGTTTACATTAAGGGTTTTGTTTCTTCATTTCATCAACATTTATTGAGTCTATTATGATCATTGGATTAGGAAGTAATGACTAGGTAAGTGATTCCTTACTCTCAATAACTAATATTTAATAAAAATAGGAAACTAACACTTCCTATTTATGATATAAAAATTAAAGAACTGGGACATACTGAGCATTTTATGTGTACTAGTATCTGATTTTTCATTTTGCATAGAATATTGTATAAATATACTGAGTAACTGTTTGACAGGAACATTATTTTTATCTCCATTAGTAAGGAAAATGACGTCCATGAGTTTCATAACCTGTTTCTTTGCCTTTAATATCTCATTTGTTTTCTATTAAATGTTTTCCTGCATAAGGGATTTAAAATATGAGAACTAGAAAGATGTTAATTGGTGTATTATACATATAATTTTTTATAATAATAAGGTAGAAATGCAGACATTTAAGTTCTGTAAAATACAAAGAATAAGTTTCAAAAGTACAAACAGAAGAACCACCTAATTCTTTTTATCAGGAAATTAAGCCTATAGGAAAAGTTCCAGTGCCAACCTCTAAAAGATGAAATGATGTTGTGAATCAAACAAAGATCAGAGAAAGCAGAGCAAACGGCATTCAGGAACACAGTCACTTGGAAACACATGCCCTAATATGAGGGGGACACACATTTAGAAGTTACTGGAAGATGAGCTGCTATTGAGAGTTTGGTGGAATTAAGACAGAAAAGATAGTTGGCACCGTAACTGTCACTACATGACTCTAATATAATTTGATGAATGCCATTTCAGAAGTAAGAAGGGAGCAACTGCTGAAATACACAGGGAAGAATAGGTAATATTTCTAAGAGCTATTAGAGAGGCAACCTTGAACTTTGCTTTACAGAGGAGAACATCAGTATATTTGAACTCTGGCAATGCCTCTTTTCCTTGGCGATACCTTTCACACTCTGTGGTTAGGAAAAAGAGAACTTTGATATTTGTTAAGTCTTCCTACTGGAAGGGGAAATAGATTGAATTAAAAGGATGGAGAAAATATGGTGTTAAAATATAATTTTATAGGATTTTTGTTATTGATCTCCTTTATTGATCAAAACTTATTAAAATCAATAGCGAAGGCTTCTATCTAGGTTTAAGTATATTCATTTAATCTACTATATTAAAATTCCCCCAGGTCACATTAATATAGTTTTGAGACTGGTTGCCGAATATATTCTATCACATTTCAAATTATGTAATATCGGTTTGTATAAAATATGTTAAAACATTCTAATTTTTATTTCATTAAGATACTCATGTAGAGGTTATAGCCCAGTCCATCTTCACATTTAGTCTGTATTGCAAAGTTTCATAGCAGATAAAACATATTTTGATTTTGCATTAGTTGGAATAATTTCTGAATATTGCACATTCTAGCTGAATAAAGGTACCCCTGTTGATACTTTTTATTACAAATGGATATAAAAATACATTATATATGTTAACTTATTTATTGATTCAATATAACATTTCCAAATTGTGTTTTAAATCCGTTGTTCTGTAACCTTAATTAAAATGATCAAATTATATTTTGAATAATTTAATGTTCTCCATACCCTAACATAAAATGTATTAGTTCATGCAGCAACAAGAATATTTTACAAAAAAAAATTTTCCTTGCAATTTTCAACATTTCTTTTTTACAGTTCTAGGGAGATTATAGGTAGTATTAGAGCCACTCTAGTATATATTTTCCTATGTTTTTCCAAACAGTTTTATGAAAAATTAAATGTCATAGAAACATTTGAAAGCACAAAAAAATGATGCCATTCAGTCTGTCAAAATAATAATTTGAGAAACAAGTCATTGTTACATTGTAAATACAAAAGATCTATGGGTAGAAAGACAAGAAACAGAAATATTAAGCTATGTGCACTATAATGAAATGAAACAAAAATTAAGGAAAATATAGATGAATAGGAGATTTTTTTTCTTCTCTTTTTATTAGTGAGTTTTAAAATATATCCAGATAGAAGGTAATGTGTATTTTTTTGGAGGGAGGGGCAGGAGAAGATTAGGTGAAATTGAAATATTGTGGCTATACTGAGGAAAATTTTGTTTTATTCACTTTTACAGTTTTAAACTATACAGTTTTAAACTCAAGTGAACTGCATTTCTTTTATAATATTGTTTTATTTTGCTGAGTTTCAAAATTAATCAAATCTCTTTGGTATTACATGTCAATCTAGTGACTAGTAAGAAAACTGTTTTGAATTTTGAAGTACTCATGATTATATCAGCTTAATTTTTGAATCAGTATTTCAGACATGCCTCTAGTCTAGTACAAGTTGGTATGGTTTTATAGATAAAAATATTTTTTTTATTTTAAATTTTAATCATCACTTATTATCAGGGAATGCAAATCATAAGCACAACTAGATATACCTCAAACCTATGAGAATACCCCATATTAATTATATATATTTTTTTTTTCATTTGTCTACTCTGAATATCATCAATTAAGAGTAGCAATGGTATTTATATAAATCCTGAATGATACATTTTTATATTAGCAATTTTGGTAAACTTTATCTCCTTTATTAAGCTATCAGGATCTTGAGGGCCAAATATAATCCCCTTACTTATGAAAAACATTCATTGTCTTATTATATATACATAATTTGCTTTTATTGTTTGATGCATAATTAATCTCTGTGTTAATAGCTTTTTACATTTTAAACATCCAAAAATTGTCTTTTGGATCAAAGTGCTAAATAACTAGACTATGATATTTCAGCTTGCTACCAAAATGGTTCCATTTAGAGAAGCTTTAGAATAATATTATATGCAAGTTCTGCTTTCTGTCATCTCTGAGTGGTTTCAAGGAATATTCTCTCTGGTACTCAGGACATAATTGACACGAATAGATTATAGTAAATTAGAGTTGTCTGCTCTTTGTTCCTCTTGTCATCTCAAAAATAATTCAGTCTCTAAAGTAGAGAGGTGTATCTTTTGGCAAAGAAACCTCAAGTGGTATGTCTTACAGCAAAATCCTGCATGAAAGTTGATATGCTATCTAAAGAAATTTGAATAGGCCTACAAGAGGATAAAAATGATTAAGCTTTACTGGAAATGTGTCATGGACAATAGGTAACTGGAAGTGGGTTTATTGAAGCGTAGGAATGAAAAATCTTGGAGACATTCATCATTACTGGGGGACTATATGAGAAAGGTGTTGTACAGTAACAGTGAATAGCCCCCCCTACCATTCTTCACTAAATATAGGACAAGTGCGAATAGATTTAAATTACAGAAAAGTAAATACTTCCTATCTGAATGCCCTAAGCCAATGGAATATTGGCCTCCACGAATGTTATCTGAAAAAAATCTTTCATTAAAATTATCCCTCGATAATTTAGGCACTAGCCAAGTGAAAAGAATTTTGTACTGACCTATGTTCCTTTTCAACCAAACCCAAAAAATTAATTATACAATTAAAAATGTTTCAAAATATATTTTTTTCAAAATAAGTTATGTACAAGATTTTTACTCAGAAAAGTTTATAAATTAGAAAATTCTAAAAAAATTTATGAATTATTACTCTTTTCCCAATAGAAGTAAATAATTTCATGAAGGACAGAAAAGTCATAGAAAATCTTTCTGTAAATCCACTGCTTTTCTATGGAAGGTCAAGTGAATGTCATTTAAAAAAAATAAATGCACTTATAGCCACTGATATTGTTAACTTTTCAAAAGAAGATACTTATATCTCCTTTGGAAAATAAAGTAATTGCTTAAGGGCAAAAGGTGACATTTGTATTTTATGTACTAACATTCTAATATTTACTATTTAGCAGGTGTGGAATTATTCTGTATTTGTTTACATTCTTTTTTATAGTATCATACTTTGGCCTTTAATACTGGCTGTATCTTATCAATATTATGAATTATAATGAGTCAACATTTTTATACTTTGTTGAATAGCGTAAGAGGTCATAACATAGCAACCATACTTTTACAAAGGATGAAACAAGATAAATGAAGTAAACATTCAGGCTCGATAAACATTTAAAAACTTGATATCACACTACTCACATGCAAAATAAGATGTCACCAATTCAGCTTAATTTTGGAGACAATAAAAGATTCTCTAGGCATATAGAGGGTTGAAGTCATTAAATTAATCTGTTCACAACGCAAAACAGAGGAAAAGGAGACTGTCTTCTAGTTTGAAGGAGTAAGTGTTCTAGTATTGATAGCATCAAAAAAAAAAAAAAAACAGTTTTGAAGAGAAACAGGACCATATGATGTCAAGGCAGTGTTTCAACATCTTTTGTTTTACAAGAATTGAGAGGACTAGATTATCAAGGTACCAAGTGAAACAAATTTAAAAAATGTGTATGAAATATAAACAACTGCATTATAATTTTACCTTCAGAAGAATCCAGAGCTATAATCTAGATAACAGAGTAAAAAGCAACTTTTCTAAGTAGTCGATCACTCAGAGGTTTAGATATGATTATTTCTCAGTGCTGCCCCCACTACTTACGTATCTATCTATGTCTATCTTAATTTATTCCATCAAGTTTCAGAAGGATATATTTTTAAAAATTTGCTGAATGGCTGTCTATTTCTTTTCACTTTCTCAGCCACACATTCTTGCATCCCTCTGGTTGTCTCCTATCAACCAGCTCCTGACTTTAATCTCACATTTGACAAACTACCATCTCTACAATGATAATAAACACTTTTTAAATATTTGTCTTTACCCCTTTTTGTTAGAATCTATATCTTGTGCCTTTTCTAATCTTTCTTACCATTTATTCTCTCATCAATTTATAACAAGTAAGTTTTTATCTAATATTTGTATACTATTATATTGTAATTGCTTTTATTAAAGGGAGCAAGAATCACCTTATTTCCTAAAATAATAAAGTATTAACAAATATCAAGTTTTGACCTAGCTCATGAGTGTGAAACTCTTTCCAAACTTCGTTAGCAACAAATTCTATTTTCCTGATTTCTGTGACACAACACTGCTTGCTTCTTCACAAAATCTGAAATAACTTTTTCGTAATCTTATTTTTGTACTCAATCTATTTATTTGATCTTTTTTGATCCTTCAAATATTGTTGTTTCCTCATAGCTTAGCCTTTATCAATTATTATTTTTTATAAAATCACCTAATGATTTTATATGCTGTCATATTGGTCAATACCAAACACTCATGAATCACAAGTTTGTATCTACTCTCTAATACCAATGTTATGTTTCTATACCAATGTTATGTAAATATGCATAAATATGGAATATTCTCTGTCAATGTCCTTTTATTAGGCACCAGATGTATAATAAATGTCCTGCATTTTCATTCCTTTCATTTTGGCCTAACATAGATTATTCTGCACTGCTTCATCCTCTGGATGTATTTCCTTATTTGCCAATTAAAACCTATATCAAATGGATCTATTAATAATGTACTCCATTATTAAAGCACATCCTTAAAATTTAACAATGGAGCTAAAATAGTAATAAAATTAAATTTTTTTCACAAAATAATATATTGTAAATGTATCACAGTCTCAGAAACACCAGTACAAAGAAGGGATTACTAGGACTCCAACAGAAGAATGGTAGTTATATGAAGTATTTATGAGATCATAATCCTCCATATGTAATTTTGGGGTTAACATTGCTGATTCAAGGTATTAAGGTACACTCCCCACAGTTCTGTCTTTTCCAAACTAAAGGAAAAATTTGTGGTGCATAAGTGACCGTGCTGCTAAGGAACAAAGGGAGGATAAAAAAAATATCACAAGCTAATTCCTCTTAAAACCAAATGGCTATTGAACTTTCTTTGTTACTTAAATAAATCCCAGAAATATTGTACTTTCCAAACTGAAACAAATATTCAGTTTAGGTGACAGAAAAGATAAAGCACTTTCACATGAAAATTTGCATTATTAGACTATAACAGTTGAAATAGGACACAAGAAAGGTCATGGTGTCAGGATACTGATTATTGTTTATTTATATAACAGAATAACTGATAATCTGATTCGAATATTTTTTTATACAGCTATTGCACATTCATGTAAACATTGGGAGAAAACATAACGGTGACACCCTATAAATAGGAAAATATGTAATGTAAGGAAGTCTCATGAGGACTATGTGATTCAGTAATTCCATTAAGGAAAGAAAATGCCAAAAAATAATGGGAAAAAATAACAGAAAGCTAGAGTCTTCTAAAATAAAATTCTGAATTTAAGAAAGCTTTTATAACTACATACTATCACCATAAATTTATAATAAAGGTATATCAAGAGACAATAAGGAAGAAAATCTAATTAAGCCTTGAAAAAGATGAGATTCTGTGTAAAGGTGTTTTTTTAGATGACATATTGGATGTCCATCTATGGTATATGTTTTGTGGTGAGTTTTCTTCAGGGAATTCTGATTGTTTGCTTGCCAATGCTTGTGTGCTTGCCCAAAATCCACTGTTAAGATTATTGAGTATTTTTAATTTTTTGAAATTTTAATTTGACAAATCTGAATAATTTTGAATAGTGGGCACAGAGTCAAGTACTGACTCTGTAAAAAATAGTATTGACAAGTAAAAATAGACCTGGGAAGATTGTTTTGGCCCCCTATTCAATACCCCAGGTTTTTATAAAAGATTTTTTTTAATGAAGACTAGAACTTCCTTGGACCGTTAATCAAAACCATTTATCTGAAAGATGTGGAAAACTGTTGAGGTTAAGTATATTTTCCAGGCAGGCAGCTCAAGGAGGCAGTCCATTTTGAGGCTATCTGATTTAATTATACTCTAAAGACTAAGTGAAAGACTTGATTAATTAAACTGAGAAGATAGTGCTTGTTTAAGTAATTCTTTCCTATTGGCACAGACTCTTTAGAAAACTTCAGTATTTTTTTTAAGTTCCAAACTGGTCACATGATAAATTCAATGACTTAATTTGGTTAGAAAAAAAAAGTGGAATCATAATACAACGCTTAATAATTTTTTCCTCCAATTTTGGGGAATAATTGACAATTATAATTATATATATTTCAGTGTATTTAACAATGCTTTGATATACATATACTTTGTGGAATGATTACTAAATTCAAGATAATTGACATATTCATTGCCTCAGTTAATACTATTTTGGAGTAGTCAGGATAGTTCAGATTTATTCTTAGCAACTCTCAAGTACATGAGACTTATTAGCTATAGTTGCCGTACTATCCATTAGATACTCAGAATGCATCCTTCTAATAATGCAACTTGTCCCTTGATATGTATTTCTGATTTTCCCTTTCCCCTGTTCCCTGGTAACCATATGCTATTATCTGTTTCTATGAAATTGACTTTTTACCCCTTTTTAGATTCCACATGCAAGTGATGCAATAAAATATTTCTCTCTCTGTGTTTGGCTGATTTAACTTATCATAACACGGTTAAGGTCCGTCACTATTGCTTCAAATGATAGGATTTCCTATTCTTTTATTGCTAAATAATATCCCATTTTGTGTATGTATAACATTTTATTTATTCATTCACCTATAAAATGATATGTAAATCATTCCCATATCTTGGCTATTGTGAATAATGCTGCAAAGAACATGGAAATGAAGCTAGCTCTTTGATATACTGATTTTTCCATAGTATATATGTATGTATCTGTGTATATGTATGTACATACACACATACTGCGTGTGTGTGTGTGTGTGTGTGTGTGTGTGTGTGTGTGTGTACTGGAATAGGATTGGTGGATGATACGGTATCTATATTTTTTATTTCTTGGGAAGCCTACATATTATTTTCCATAATGAGTGTACCAGTTTACATCCCTACATTCTTACCAACATTTATTATATCATTTGTTTGTTTTACAGTATCCATCTGAGAAGGCATGAAGTCTACAGCCATACCACCCTGAACTTGCCCAATCTCGTCTAAAAGGTATGTGATGTTATTTCTTTATGACTTTGATATGGATTTCCCTGATGATTAGTGATGTTGAACAGATTAATGTTCTTATGGACTCTTTACCATTTGAATGTCATTTTTGGAATTTTTTTTATTCAAGTTCTTTCCCTATTTTAATTGGACTATTTGCTTGCTGTTATTGAGTTGTGTGTGTTCTTTACGGGTTTTGAATATTAATCACTTGTCAGATAAGTTATTTGCAAATATTTTTCCTATTCTGTCCGTTATCTTTTCAATTTATTGATTGCTTCCTTTGCTGTGCAAAAGCTTTTCAGTTAGGTGTTTTTGCTTTTCTTGCTGTATTTTTAGTATCTTATCCAAGGCCAGTGTCAAGGAGTTTACAATGTATGTTGTCCTCTAGGAGTTATAAAGATCTTGTTTTACATTTACATTATTGACCCATTTTGAGTAAATTTTTTTCAGTCATATAAGTTTGGGGTCCAGTTTCATTTTGTTTTGTTTTTGCATGTGGAGATCTAATTTTTCTAACATGACTTTTGGATGAGATCATCCTTTCCCCATTGTGCATTTTTGACAATTGTGTCTGAGTTTATTTGCTATAAATGATTGAGTATAAATGATTGGCTCTTTATTATGATCCAGTAGTATATTTGCCTGTTTTTATGCCATACCATGCTGTTTTGGTTATTATAGTTTTGCGATATAGCTTGAAATCAGGATGTGTGATGCCTTCAGCTTTCTTCTTTCTTAAAATTTCTTAAAACTTTCTTAAAATTATTTAGTGTCATTATAATGGTTCCATACAATTAATACTATATATATTTTCTATTTTGGTAAAGCATGATATTGAAATATTGATAGGAATTACATTGAAACAGTAGCTCACTATAGATAGTATGAACATTTCACAATATTAATTTTTCCAATTCCAGAACACCGGTATTTTTCCATCAATTTATATCTTCTTAAATTTCTTTCATCATAATCTTAGTTTCAATTGTTACAGTTTTCTCATCTTTTAGTTCAATGTATTCTTAAGAATTGTATTGTTATTGACACTACTATAGATAGTACCACTCTCTAAATTTTCCTTTAAGACAGATCCTTGTTAATGTATAGAAACACATCTGAGATTTGGTCTGTTGGATTTTTATCTTGCTGCTCTACTGAATCCATTTATCATTTCTAGCAATTGTTTTTCTTTTAACACTCTTCAGGGTTTTATATATATATATTATATATATATATATACACATATAAAATTATCTTGTCTGCAAATAGATTATTTTACTTCTTCATTTCTTATTTGTGTGGCTTTTGTTTCTTTTCTTTGGTTTATTTTTTTGTTTCTTTTAATGGTGGTTTGATACAAAAAGAGAGAAAGACAAAGACAGAATGAAAGAGAGAGGGAAAATCAATGGCTAGTTGGCAATTATGACGTTATAGGAAAGGCATTTTTTAATTCTAGATTTATTTGTAGTATCTAAATAGGTTTTCAACCACTTTATTCAATGTTTATTTAAAAATTAATGTATATATAATGAATCTGGAACAAATCTATGCTTTCTATACTTGATTGGTATAATGAAAGTATTTTTTTTAAATGAAGTGAAGAACATCCATCTTATATTGCGGCTCAAGAATACCTTATGCATTGAAATTATATAATTTTGTATTTGCAGTTATGAGCTGTTACTCTTACACCATCTACAATTTAAATGTTTGAAAAATTCTGTATTATGCAATATAAAATTAATCATCAACAGGACTGTGAACCCTTAATAAAAGACATCAAATTTTATTAAAACAGTGAGTTCAAGATATAATCCATGTTAGGATTAGAAATTACAAAATACATTAGATTGATATTTAACTCAGTAATAGAAATATAATTTATATTAAGGTTGATATATGTAAAATGTATTGTGCAAGGTATATCATTGACTCCCTATCAAATTCCTGTACAATATCAATAGTCTAACATCCTTGTCATTTTTCACATAATGTTTTGGACACTTATAAATAATACCTTTGTTCAGTGGAATTGCAAAGGTACAAGTAGAAAGAAGATAATGTCTTTTTTAAAAATTGTTTTGTATATACAATAAAGGCTCATCAATGATTTCTCTTTGCTTTCAGAGTATAAAAATGTTCTGGTCATTTCAAGCATGTTTGTTTCTTCTTTTTTTCTTGGTAAAGTTTTTATTTTTTTTATTTTTTTTATATTTTTATTGTTATTTATGTATTTTACATTTTGTATTCCCCTTGCGAGGCCCACGACCAATTCACCCATGATCCATCTCCATGGTCCCTTGTGTTCTTTTCTATTCCATTTTGTGCCCTTATCCTCCCCTCCCCCC
>PVIJ01012203.1:0-50914 GCA_004024925.1 Scalopus aquaticus | reverse complement strand
GAAAAGGAAAAAAAAAAAAAAAACAATCCAGAAGATAACAAGACCAAAAGCTGGTTCTTTGAAAAAATAAACAAAATAGACAAACCACTAGCCAGGCTTACAAAGAAAAAACGAGAGAAAACACAAATAAATAGGATCATAAATGAAAAAGGAGAAATCACAATGAACACAGCAAAAAAAAAATAATAATAATCAGAGATTACTATAAACAGCTATACGGAAACAAGTATAACCACCTAGAGGATATGGACAAATTCCTAAAACTATACAATCACCCAAATCTAGACAAAGAAGATATAGAACACCTAAACAGACCAATCACAAGTAGTGAATTTGAAACAGTTATTAAAAACCTCCCCAAAAACAAAAACCCAGGACCAGGTGGTTTCACAAATGAATTCTACCAAACATTCAAAAACGAAATATTCCCTATATTACACAAACTCTTTCAAAAAATCGAGAAGGAAGGAGTACTACCAAACACATTCTATGAAGCAAATATTACTCTAATACCAAAACCAGACAAAGACAATACCAAAAAAGAAAACTACAGACCAATCTCCCTAATGAATACTGATGCAAAAATATTCAACAAAATTTTGGCCAATACGATCCAACAATGCATCCATAAAATAATACACCACGACCAAGTGGGATTTATTCCAGGGACACAAGGATGGTTCAACATTCGAAAATCAATCAATGTAATCCAACACATCAACAAAAAGAAAAATAAAGACCATATGATCATATCAATAGATTCTGAGAAAGCATTTGACAAAGTACAACACCCATTTATGATAAAAGCCCTTGAAATCCTTGGGATAGAAGGAACACACCTCAACATAATAAAAGCCATATACAACAAACCCACGGCCAATATAATACTCAACAGTGAGAAGGTGAAGGCCTTTCCCCTAAGATCAGGAACAAGGCAAGGATGTCACTCTCACCATTAATTTTCATTATAATACTGGAAGCCCTATCCAGAGCAATTAGACAAGAGAAAGACATTCAAGGGATCCAAATAGGAAAGGAAGAAATTAAACTGTCTCTATTTGCAGATGATATGATAACATATATACAAAACCCTAAAAACTCCATAGAAAAACTATTCAATATAATAGACCAGTTCAGTAAAGTAGCAGGATACAAAATCAACGCACAAAAGTCAGTAGCATTCCTCTATGCAACACCCAGTCTGAAGAAGAAGAAATTAAGAAATTCATCCCCTTCAAAATCGAAAGCAAAAAATTCAAATATCTGGGAATAAATCGAACAAAAGACAGAAAGGACCTATACAAAGAAAACTACAAAACTCTGTTGAAAGAAATAGAAGAAGACACAAGAAGATGGAAAGGCATCCCTTGCTCAGGGATTGGAAGGATTAACATTATCAAAATGGCAGTCCTACCAAAAGCAATTTACAGATTCAATGCTATTCCAATAAAAATCTCAATGACATTCTTCAAAGAAATAGATCAACTACTGATGAAATTCATATGGAAACACAAAAAACCTCGCATAGCTAAAGCCCTACTAACTAAAAAGAAAGAAAACGGAGGAATTTCACTCCCTGATTCCAAACTATACTACAAAGCCATAATAATTAAAACAGCATGGTACTGGAACAAAAACAGACAGAAAGACCAATGGAACCGAATAGAATACCCAGAATTAAATCCGCATATCTATGAACAACTAATCTTTGACAAAGGAGCAAAAAAAAATGCAGTGGAACAAGGACAGTCTATTCAATAAATGGTGCTGGGAAAACTGGACAGCCACATGCAAAAAAATGAAGCTAGACTACTACCTCACACCCTGCACAAAAGTCAACTCAAAATGGATAAAAGACCTGGATGTAAGACCTAAAACCATAAAATGTATAGAAGAAAATATAGGCAAAACTCCACACGACATACATCTCAGCAAAATCTTGAAAGACACATCCCTCAAAGCAAAGGAACCAAAAGACAAGATAAACATGGAATGGGATTACATCAAAATAAAAAGCTTCTGTACAGCAAAAGAGACATTAACCAAAACTAACAGACACCCTACCAACTGGGAAAAGATCTTTGCATACAATACATCTGCTAAAGGACTGATAACAAAAGTTTACAAGGAACTCACACAGCTCAACAAAAACAAAGCTAATAACCCAGTCAAAAAATGGGCAGAAGAGCTCAAAAGGCACTTCTCCAAAGAAGAAAAGCAAATGGCCAACAGATACATGAAAAAATGCTCAACATCACTTATAATCAAGGAAATGCAAATCAAAACCATTATGAGATACCACCTCACACCTGAGAGGATGGCATGCATTAAAAATACAGGCAACAACAAATGCTGGAAAAGATGTGGGAAAAAAGGAATCTTCTACACTGCTGGTGGGAATGTGAACTGGTACAACCACTATGGAAAGCTGTATGGAGATTCCTCAAACTGCTAAACATGGAGCTCCCATATGACCCAGCAATACCACTTTTGGGAATTTACCCAAAGGACACAAAAACACTAATCCGAAAGGATACATACACCTGTATGTTCATTGCAGCACTGTTCACAATAGCAAAGGTATGGAAGCAACCCAGATGTCCAAAAATAGATGATTGGATCAAGAAGATGTGGTACATATACACAATGGAATACTATTCAGCATTCAAAGAGGATAAACACATGCAATTTGCAGCGACATGGATGGAATTAGAGGGAATCATACTCAGTGAAATAAGCCAGAAAGAAAAAGAAAAATATCAAATGGTTTCACTTTTAACAGGCCTATAGGGTAACCAAATAGGAGAGAGACACTCAGCAAGGGGGTGGGGGAAGGAGAGGATAAGGGCACAAAAATGGAATAGAAAAGAACACAAGGGACCATGGAGATGGATCACAGGTGAATTGGTGGTGGGCTACCCAAGGGGAATACAAAATGTAAAAGACATAAATAACAATAAAAATAAAAAAGAAAATAAAAAAAGAAAGAAAGAATGAAAGAAGAAAAAAAATAAAAACCTAAACACCAACATAAGGCTATTCAAATTTAAGTCACCTATTTTCAGTACAATTGTGGATCTATGACTATTAAAGAGACACTGTCAGCGTGTGGCTGTAGCGGCAGGAAGGACACCAGGAACATAGGGTTGCTATGGAGCTGCATAGATGGGCCTAAAGGGAAGGAGTTCTGGAGCCCTCAATGGCTTTTTAGGCTTTTTAATGGTCTCTTGTAGGGAAGCAACCAGGTACAGGGTGGACAATGGGGCAATGGGGCAATAGTAGGCCTCCCAGCCCCCGGCAAATCCTCACTCACTCGGGCTCTCTGGTGGCATCCTGTGGCCTCTGCTTCTCCTCTGTCACTGCTGCTGTTGCTGCTGCTTCCTCTGCTCATAAGCCTAGTCTCCGACCCGGGTGTGCCCACTCACAGCCCACACCCTATTCCAGGTGTCCACCATCAGGCATGCATGTAGGCCTGCAGGGGTCCATCATTGAGGGGAGGGCAGAAAAATCTGATAATTCTCATTTACCCTACAGTGGCATTAAAGAAGTCACTGGTTTCAAGGAAATAGGACAAAATGAACCTTGCAGAGTAGATGGTATTTGCATTCCAATGATTCTGTTTCTGTTTCATTTAATTTAATTTCTAATCCAAAGCCCCTCAAGTTTGGAGGAGTTATAACTGTTAAGAACTTCTATACTCAGCAGCAGTGCCTCTGGAAAATATCATGCAAATCTTCAGAGAAAAAAATCAGTCCTGGACTAAAAGTGACAATGGTTTGACTCACTTCCCTTAGCTAAATAAAAAGCCTTATTTCAGATACAGTCTCTGAAGAAGTGTGGGGATATGCTTATTACACAAAGATCTCCTTTTACTGGCTCACTCCTTTTGTTTTTCAGTCCCACTCTTGCTGGGTGGGATGAGGCAGTCTTGACTAGAGTATAATACTGTGCAGTAAGAAGGGAGAATGACTATGGGTACTAAGTTTGTAGGAAAGGGAGGAATCAAAGAGGGCATCAACACTACAAATCCCAACTGCTGTCTGGGAGAAGAACCTGGATGGCTTCCAACACAGTTAGGGAAGTCAAGAGAAGCAAAGTTTCTATGGCCATATGCTGATGGGAAAGGGAAACACATGGCTTCTAAGGTGAAGCTTTTGCTCACTCTCCCTCCATGGATGTTTGTTGTCAGTGCACTCAACAGCAACTTTAGCAAGGAGTTTCCAAATACAATCCATCACTAGTATGCTAAGACTGCTCCTCCTAGAGAATTACTGCCCTAGAGACCAGAGAAGTCTGACCCCGATGAGGCAGCGATGCTTTAGCAAGGGAGACAGCTTGCCTAGAGGGGTTGTTGCCTTCCATACTCAGACCAAATTAATTCCACACTGACAACAAGCAGATGTCCTGAATTAGAATGCCTCCGAGAACACAATGCCAGGTTGGCAAAAACTGCAGATACAGAGCATCTGGGAAGATAATCTGGGTTCAAGGCTGAAGCAAGACCCTAGCAAAATCAAAGCCTCTGCATTAACAAAGGTCACCAGGACCAAAAAACAAACAAACAAAAACATGGAAATAACCAGTTCTGGGGTGAAACATTATTAAGACTAATAGTGCCCAACCGAATCAGAAAGGTATTGTGTGACTGCAGAGATGGCATGCTGGGAAGAAATCAAAAGAAAAAGCAGAAAAGACTTGTAAGGGATCAGCCCCTGCTCAGGTTCAGCGATCTGTTTGCCCATGTGACTCTAAGAGGTTACAGCCATCACCTCAGCAGACAAAGGGCAGTCTGCTGCTGCCTCTCCCCTTTCTTCTACTGCTTGGCTTTCTAGCTTCTCTTCCACCCAAGGCTCAGCCAGCAGTTTACGGCAGTCAAGGTTAAACTCTCTTAACAAAGGCAGCTGAGCAAATCCCTAAACATAGGTGTAGGGTAAAAAAGCTTATGGCTTTTTGTGCCACGAGACTCTGTGGTTATCACCTGCCGTCTTGATTGTGTTAACGCAGAAAGCACTTGGGAGTGTGGGTGTGGGGCACTTGTGCCTGATTGTGGTCACCTGGCATGTAGGTGTGGGCATATGTCAGTGTGCACACCTGAGCATACAGGTCAGGGGCATAAGGATAGCTACAGGTGAGTGTGAAGATGTGTGACTACAGAGAGGCGAAGCCACAAGAGAATGCCAGAGAGAGCCCAGAGAAAAAGAGTAAAGATTTGTATGGGAGCTAGGAGGCTCAGTTGCCTCCCTGCCCAGCCCATGCCTGCCTCCTTCCATGCCAGCCTCCCTGCCTGGTGTGCCTTTGTACCTGGTTCCCTGAAAGAGTATTAAAGCCTGAAAAATCCACTGGGGGCTCCAGGACTCTCCTTTATCTGTCTCCCCAAATCGATAGTGAACCTGCTCTGTGCCTGCTTCACAGCAATGGGCTTTTTGAGATAAGGTAGGGTCAGAACCAGTAATTAGTGCCCTATGCAATCATGGCCAAACTGAAAGATACATGTACCCAGAGCAGATTTATCATTAGATATTCTTCCAAACCATTAAAATGTTGTCCAGCATTTATTTAGTAAAGGAGGAAAAACATGGTTTTATAGTATACAAAAAGTTTAGATATTTAAATTCAGAATATAAATTAGATTCTACCCAAGAAAGTTTCTCAGAACACAATCGGGGAAAAATGTTCTCCTATATTTCATTTCTACCTGAAAACATTTGATAAAATCTTTCCTGCTTTCCTGTAGTTCCTTTTATTTTTTGTCTTGTAAATCCTCAAATAATGAAACTACTTATTCATGGTTTAAAATTATACAGTAAAGTAAATCCACCTAGGCCCTAGTAAATGACACTCCTGAGGTTGCAGAATTTCGACTTTCACACTCATGCAGAAAACTATCAGGACGGGTTACAGATTCCTAGCACTCATGAACTTAAGAATATGAACAAAAGCACATGAAGACTGAATGCAGTTGATGGTAGTGATTCAAACAAACATTCACAAAGAGTCAGGGCTGCGGTCAGAACATGTAAACTAAAGCTACTCGCAAGTTAAATTAATTCAGAAGCATAGAGGGTGAGCATGAGAAAGAAAGTGTTTCTGCAGAGAAAATCTAAGAAAATGAAGCAAATGCGTAGAGAAAACCTGGGATGGGAGCTCCCAGCCCTCATGTGAGCTAGGAGGAGCAGCCTCAATTACTGGCTTGCCACTTTCTGTCTCTCTGTAGGCTGTTCCATTCTTAAAACAATCACCTCCTTCACCTTGGAACCTTGAGTAGGCAGTTGCTTATAAACAGTGAACACCGTTAAGACCATTTTGAGGTGTGAGTGTGCATGGATGGGGGTGTGTCTTAGAGAAGAGAGCTTGGGAATTGGTTAAGGAAAACTGAATGCAGTTGATGGTGGTGGGGTTATCAGATCTCTGAAGTCTTTAGAACAAATCAAAGTGTGAAGCAGCACAGAGACCACTACTGAGATCTCCTAGGCAGCACAATTTGGCTGGCACTCAGAGAGAGGTGCAGCTCCCTCAGACCAATGATGCCCAGAGGCTCTGGCATTCTACCAAACGTAATCAGTAATGAAAGAGTTTGCTCCAGGTTATTCTGAAACTGAGTGGAAGAGTTGGAGATCAAGACTGTAAGAGTATGCGATGACTAAAGTGGAAGCCTCCTAGATGGTATGGTAAAGCTGAACATAATTTATGAGTTTCCACAACAGTGGCCTTAGAAGATGAATGGGAAAGGCAGTTCAATTTTGGTGGGGTGCTCAGTCTTCCTCAACTTGCTGTTATATTCAGACAATCAGGGAAAGATGGAAAATTACTTAGAAACAATATTAAGCTCCAAGCTACTGCCCAGTATCAAACCCTTGTAAATGTCAGATCTAAATGTTATTTCTTCTGGAACACTAATTACACTGTCCTCCAGGGTATTAATGCCAAAGCCTATCAGGAAACAGACAGATATAGTCATGGGAAAATACGTTGAAAAGATATATTCAGTGTGATCAAGAGCAAATGTGCTTTCAGTGGAGTGGGAATGAAAGCATAGTGAAGTCATAACCACCAGTCTTTAAGGGGTCAGAGAGTCTGCCTGGAAAGGGAGGACAATTACACATTTCTTCCTGAGTTAGCAGATTTCAGTGTTACGTTAAAGTGAAGGAAAAAAGGACAACCCCACTTAGATACTAGAAATGGAATCACTGCTATTTTGTCATGTTTAGCCTATTGTAAAAATTTTTAAAAACCTGTACTCAATATTTAATTGAGAAAAATAAATGCAGTGTATTCTTAAATCCTAAGGGAGACCAAAATTTCAGATTAATTAATAATTTAAGCTGATGTCTGTCTTAATGAATTAGGTCCAAGGGCTAGAAATCTTGCTGAAAATCAAGAGAATGATCCCACTGTACCAAAGCTGAGCATGTTCCCATAGAACCTAGCCCTCTTAAGAAAAAAGCCTTAGTGATGGAAAAGGTATTTTCTGTGCCCTGTATCATTGCTTTCCTCTTGATTCAATTATATATAATTTGGGGGGCATGCACAGGGGTTGGGAACAAGACTGTGAAGGTTTGCATGTAAAAGGCATATCTTCAGAAACATAAAACTTCATTTTCAAAACAGTATCTTAAACTAAATTGCCCCAAACTCCACCCTCTTCCAAGAAGTCTGTCTTCACTATTTGGAAGCCAAAATCACTTTCTATTTTAATCAATAAAAAGCAAGATTTAACTTATAAATGGATTTTTTTCCCAGAATTCTTCATAAACCACTGAAAATGGATGTTTATAATGGAGGCCCACTTGTTTCTCCATAATGCTAATTCTGGCTGGATAATTCCCTTCAGGCAGCAGCAAGCGCTGTTCTCTTCAGCTCCTGTATAATTAATACCAAGATACAAATATATTCCTACCTATTTCATGAGTAGCAGAAGTGAGAAAAAAAGGAGATGATACTAGTATCAAATGAATTCTCTAATATGTTTCCCCACTAGAGAGAAAGATAAATTAAATGTGCAATAAAAATTTAATAGCGAACAGTGATAGCACTATAGGAATCCTGATAGAAATAAGCATAATGGCATAATAAATTTTCTGGTGTGAGGAATGATTACTTGGAGCTTTATACTTTGACAATTCTTGTAAATCTTATCCATTTGTTAGCAATTAATAATATTAAATTGTTTCACATCTCCCCAGATAAACATCAGCAATCTTTCAAATCATCATTGAAGAAATGCATAATCTAGGGTACACCACTATAACACTACAGTTCTCAAATTTCTAAGAGATGTTTAATAGCACTGTTCCAAAGATAAATAAAAGCAATTTAATCTTTACTACTGATATAAATATATCAACAAATATTTGTTAGATCCCACTCTGTGCTTAGAATAGATAGCTAACTGTCCATCAAAATTCATTTGGATTTCTAGGGTAGATTTATGACAGAAAATGGCTGCTTAGGGAAGTACTATTTCCTCCAGTCACTCCACACCTCTAGTATGGTCAGAAAAATAATCTCTCCAGTGACACTGGAAGTCATGTTTGTGTTTGTGAGCCAAGTTTGAAGCATGGGATGTGGATCCCTAGGCTCTTAAAGCTTCTGTGAGCTTCAAGAGTTTGCAAAGTACTTGAAAGGGAGGAACTACATGTTGAAAGACACTGGTGTTCACTGTTTATGAGCAGGAACACCAGGCTTGATTAAACAGGTAAAATAAAAGCTATGTTATATTGCATTTAAGCCATTATATACCTGGAGGTCTATTTGTTACATCATTGTGGCATAGCCTAACTAATATAAGAGTGTTCCTGTAGACTTTATGGAAAGAAGTGGAAAACACTGTGCTCCTTACAAAAAGTAACTTTCCTCTGATTAAAGAGACAAAGAATTCATGCAAAAAGGTAAAATAACACAAAAATGTGTAGTAATATTTTAAGAGCTGTCAGTAGACAGAATAAGAGTACATTAATAAAAAAATTGGCATCAGCACTAAATGCTAGGAATTCAAAGGAGAATGCATACACATTTATTTAAAGTACAGCCATGCAGGGTTTCCCTGGTGAGCTAAGCATTAAGTCTCAGCATTATCAATGCTATGGCCTCAGTTCGATCCCCATCCAGGAAGCTAACCCACATATGGCACAGCAGACCTCTGCTGTCCCTCCCACTGGTCCCCTTTGCAGTGTATTTCAGCATATCTGCCAGTTCTACTCCCCACTATGGTGAATCCTCTCACCCCCCACACCCCTGACCTATACCCCAGCTCTTCTAAGCATAAATAAATAAATAAATAAATAAATAAATAAATGCAGATATGGTGTATTCTGCTGTTGAGCATTACAATTCAAAATATATTGTTGATAATGATAAAATCTTCCACAGTGGGGCTTGCTCTTCTGAGAAACTTTGCATTTTGACAAATAAACCTAAAGCTCCAAGCATCCACCGCCCTTTTCAGATATGTTCAGTTCTCGTTTTCACAGGTTCCAGGATCTCTGTATGCCTTTAGTTGTTAACTTATTTTTTCTTACAATGCCTACATTTGACCTCAGACTAGAGTATGTATACACCTATTTTTGTGTAGTTTCCTTAAAATAATACCTTGGGATCACTCTTTTCCCACAATATAAAAGGATTTCTAACATTATGGGAAGAAAATTTATAAATTCTAGCAAAAGAATTCAGTTCAAATTCAAGTCCAAGTTAGATTTCCAAAAATAATTAAGATGTAGTTCTATTATCTTTACAACTATGTATTAAGTTATTATTTGTTAGACAAATGGTCTATGCCTTTCTGGCATTTTTCTTTCTGAGTCCTCCTATAAATTCTGATGACATCATATCGTACACAGAAAGAACTTGGTACATTGAGTCTGTAACTCTGAAGATGACTCAGTGGTAAACAATTGGTAAAAAAAAGTGGTAACAAAGAAATCTTTGTCTTCAAATATTTTTTTAAGATTTATTTATTTATGCATACAAGCTAGAGTGCAGGCCAGAGGCGCAGGGTGGCGAGAGGGTGCACTAGAGACAGAGCGGGGAGCAGAACAGGCAGATCGACAGAAATACACTGCTGAGGGGAACAGTGGGCGAGTAGGAGAGGTCTGCCATGCCTGTCTTCAAATATTTAAAAGCTTTTCCTATAGAACAGGAATTATGGAATATAGAAGCCTATGGTTTCTATCCATTCATTCAATAACAGAATTAGAAGTGTGCCTGGCAACTATTAGAAGCTCAGTTTATTTTAAATGAATAGATGAACATTATCTTGAACCTGGGTACTTGACTAGATCCTAGATTCTCCTCATTTGCTACAGTGAGGAATGGCAGTTAACAATGACGGTTTTGTTGTCAGTCTTTAAAAAAAATATCAGTTAACTTCTCTGAAAACCAGGACTAGTGGGTAGCAGCTGTAGGAAGGATTTGTACATGATATAAAGAAGCAATTTCTGAAGACCAGCGTGCTCAAACACAAGGTCTTCTTTCCAACGAAATGACCTTCTTTCCAAGGTCATACATAGCAGACCTGGAAACAGATCATCTATGGGAGACATTCAGACTTTGAAGGGTCTTAGGCAATGGCTAGGGCTCAATATATTTCCACTTTTCAATGGAAATCTGGGGTGGTTTTGAACAAGCAGAACAAAGACCTTACACTATCTAGGAGATGAGATAGGGTAAGGATCTCAATAGGGAGCCAGGACATCACCAATAATCCACACATGAAACTAGACTACAAGATTAATGACCTTAACTAAAAGTGTGGGAACCCACTGGAATCTTTGTCAGGTGGAGTCGGTCATTCAAGGAAGCCAAGTGCCTGAGACACACATATAGCAAGAACTCTTCCCTGAAGGGTCTGAGCACAAGGCCTATTTGGCCATGAAATACCAGTATATTTGTTTGAGAGGAAATAACCAGAATTCCCAGCAGTCCTGGATGAACCACTTAATACCAAGTCTGAGAGTTTGACCTACTTCTGTGCCCTATAATAAGTAGAAAATAGTAAAGGTTTTGTCACAGGTTTATTCTGTGATTTTTGGGAAGGCTGCTCTAACCTTCAGTCTCATTTGTAAAAGCTAACATGGAGTTGTTATGGTGGCTTCAAGAATTAAATGTCAGATTTTCTCTGAACACATACATTGCTTCATTATATATGCTAAGCACCTTAGCATGTGTTTTTCCCTTTTCTCCTTCTAGCCTTGAAATTATATAATTATTTCTTTCTGAACGTGAAGGAAAAGATGAACAGCTGGGATTACATCAAACTAAAAAGCTTCTATACAGAAAAAAGAGATATTAGCCAAAACAAAGAGACAGCCTACTGACTGGAAGAAAATGTTTGCACTCCATACCACTGATAAGGGACTGATAACAAAGATCTACAAAGAGCTCACACAACTCAACAAAAATAAACAATACAGTCCAAAAAATGGGCAAAAAAGCTAAAAAGACACTTCTCCAAAGAGGAAATGCAAATGGCCAACAGGATATAAAACATTCACTTACAATCAGGGAAATGTAAGTCAAAACCACAATGAGATACCATCTTATACCACTGGGAATGACACATATTAAAAAAAAACAGGAAACAACAACTATTGGTGAGGATATGGAGAAAAAGGTACTCTCCCACACTGCTGGTGGGAATGCTAACTGGTCCAATCATTACAGAAAGCTGTGTGGAGGTTCCTCAAACTACTAAAAATGGAGCTTCCATATGACCCAGCAATTCCACTCCTAGGAACTAACCTAAGGACACAAAAACATTAATTCAAAAGGACACCTGTAACCCTACCTTTATTGCAGCACTATTTACAATAGATATGATATGGGAACAACCCAAGTACCCCAAAAACAGATGACTGGATCAAGAAGATGTGGAATATATACATAATGGAATAAAACTCAGCAATCAAAAAAGATAAACTCATGTCAATTTGCAGCAACATGAATGGAGCTGGGATGGATTATGTTCAGTGAAATAAGCCAGAAGGAAAAGAAAAATCTTGGATGGTTTCATTATAGGAGCAATACAGGGATCCAACCAAATAAGGGATCAGGAAAAAAAATTATAATAAAAAAACAAAATTAAAAGGCAACTGTAAATCAGAGATATTCTGCAGGGGAGGCAGAGGGATCTAAATAGGGGAGGGAGGGAAGAACACAAGGGACTATGGTGATGGTGCATTGGTGAATTGGTGGTGGAAATTTTACGGGCACTACACCTGGTAGGTGCAAGCATGCATTGTACAAAAATGAAGAATGATGTAAAATATATATAAACTAAATAATTATTTCTTTCTGAGGTGCTTCAAACTTTTTTTTCATTTTTTGTTGGTAATCTTAATTCATCCTAGAAGAAATCAATGGTATGTGCCATAGGCTAAGATTGAAGTGCATATCTTTAAACTACAATAAAGGCAAAGATCCCTTTAGGATTACAGTCACTCAGCTGGGCCATTTTGCAAAACCATGTTTTTCCTCCCTGTCAGCTGATATTACCCTAAACTAAGATGTAATGCTTCTGAAAGTTTACTAGTATTTAGAGGGTCTTTTGTAACCTGCATCTGAACAGGTAAGTCAACATAGCAGCCTAGAAAAAATGAACATATTTTTATATTCATTTCAGAATATGGTGGTAACTCTGAGGCTACTCCTTCATCTAGATATTCTCTCATTACAAAAGTACATTTCCCTCCTGACTACGAATTACCAAATTTTCATCAAATAAAGGTATGCTAGGATTACAATGATCAAAACAGAACCAATTCTGTCCTGAGTCTTCTAGTTTCTTTCAAACCAAAAACAATATGGCCCTACACACATCTCTCCAAAGAGTATATTTACACAGGAATGGCAGTAAAAGGTCCCTGTGTGTTCTCAATTTACTAAACAATGATTGCTATTTAGATCAGTCCATTTATATCTGAGTCCAAAAATTCAAGAGGACTAATGTCTCTCCACCCTAGCATGATTGTTTTTTTGAAGAATCTTATTCTCAAAACTTCCTTTTGTATTTCTTTTCAGAAATAGCCTCTTCAGTTGGGATATTTCCAGCTACATAAACGTTTATTTTCATACTTGCAAAGTTTCTGATTCATTTTGTGAGAGCGTGGTTTTTCTTTTTAAAGGGTCTATCTTGGATGCATGCAACAAAATTGAGCATATTGTCTCCAGTATTGGAAAAAGGTCATCAATGCTTATAATTAACTTTGCAGGTCACTTAATATCTAAATCAGTCCTTATAATTCTCCCACAACTATTGGACTTGAAGTTTTTTGTGTTCATTGTTTTGATAATAATCCTCTGATATCTGAGTAAGTCATTTTCCTCAAGACATTTTATTATGAATTAGGTTTTTTTTTTTTTCTTTTGTTTAGGTAGACAGTCAGATAAGGAAGTGGTAGAGTCAGGCCTAAGAAATATCAAATAGCCAGGAATACAGGGAGATATGGTATTTAAGAGCAAGTTTGAAGAAAATAAGATGATCAATATTTTTTAGAAATGTTTTATTTCTCCATACTGGTAGTCAGACATGACCCAAGTGTTAAGCATCATAGACAGATGTTTTTAAGTGAATAATAATATATTTCTAAATTAGTGAAACTTAGAATTAAAATTTGGGGTAGAGTTCACAGTGAACATTTAGTTCAGTCTTTTAGTTAATTTCCACCTGGAAATCAGAGCCAGGTCTTAGGAAATCTTGTCAAAGTCAATTCCAAGAGCATCTATAATTTTTCTTTCTGTTTTTAATAATATCTCCAAACTTATGTCACGTAGACATCCTGTTTACAAGGGAATTTAAGGACATCAGGGCATACTGGAGTCCTACCTCAATGGGCCACTGAACACAATTAACCAAAAGAAGATAAAGAGGCACCAGGTAAAAGTAAGTCCTGCTCAGCTGTACCACGGAGGGCAGTGGGGGAGGAGGTGCATGCAGTTCTTCAGGGCTTGATATATGGAAAATGGAAGCTCAGGGATTTGAGGAAAAAGAAAGTCGGAACATAACGAGGCATAATTTGAAACTGGGACATCGTTACTCAAATGTAAAGATCACCAACATCATTGTATCTCTGTTGTATGACTCAGTTCCCTAATAAAAATCAGAGAAGGTAACCTTACCCATTTAAACAAAACTGAACAGGGAGCTTTTGCAAATAGACTTAAAAGCCTAAATAATAAATATCCTGTTAGTAGACTGACAAACCAAATATTGAAAAAAGAAAATGGGTGTCAAGAGTACAGAGGACAAAGAAACTGAGGATGAATAGAGTCAGAAAATAAAAAGCTGGCTTTTAAAGCGACTTCTACAGGGCACTAGTGGGCATCTGAAACACTGCCTCGTATTTACACACACTTTCAGAAACAAGAGGAGGGGACATGTCCAAATGCCATTATATAATTGATTTTTCTTGTTACTCCCTCCCTTTTATTATGTCCTGACTGGCCGGCCTGAGGGTGTGGGTGTGTGGTTTTCACAACAGGACAGGGGGACATGATTAATGGAAAGATACCAACAGACACAGTTAAAAGATACAAATATTCTTTATGAACTCACATATGGAAACTGATGAAGACATTATATTGATAAGAATACAACAAAGCATTCCCCAGATGGAGGGAGAATGCCCTAGGTGTACAAGTCTCTTTATGTTTATCCATTTGATAGACGCAGATACTACACTACACACATGGTGTGAACATTTGTGCAAGGAGCTCACAACTGCCACTTACATGGTGTTGGTGTGGGATTAGGAGATTTGTTATATTCTTTTGTCCAGTCCCTATATCTCTCTTTCCACATTCTTCTTCTGGAGATTCTTGTTCAGTCTTCCCACTCACCACATGCAAGGAACTACTACAAAACCCATCCCACTATGTATTTGATGGGGCTAATCCAAGACTTTGCAAACATATCGCACCTTTTTTGAAGTCCAAGGATCAGGCTTGTTTTAGATCTATTCCTGCATAGCACATAATGTATGTTTGTTCCAAACAGCTGAAATTGAGGTTTCTAATAAGTTAGTGTGGAAATGATGGCTTCTGAGAAACTTTCTATTTGGAGATATTAGAAGTTGCATCTAACCTTCGGTTTGACTGCTTTCAGGTTTGACTAATTTCTAATGTCCCAGCTAATCTAAGCAAGCTGACAAGTGGAGGCCTAATTATAGCATCTACTTTTGATCACTATAAAGAATGCAGCAGCCAGATCTAGGGAAAGGGCTCTGGATCATGCTTCCCACTCTGTTCATGAATGAGAAACTTTAACATTTTAAAGAATTCTGCAAACTGATGGATAAAATACATGATGGAAACACCATTCTGAATTCACTAGTGCGTTTAAATGAATGTATTGGCTTAAAAAGCATTCGTACAAATATTGATAGATACTGTATGTGCTGGACATTTATTTAATCTATAATAATACATAGTATGTATCTATGTTTCTGGGGTCTGTAACTAAAGTTTAAGAATCATCCACTTGATTTGGAGTTAAAAGATCCAGCTTCTAATCCTAGCAAGAATTCTACTAGAATAGAAGTTTAGTAGCTTCAGGTCTGTGAAGTAACTTCCCTTATCATCTATTGATAGAAAATAAGGTAATTTGACTAAGATTAGTGTTTCTCCAAACTTTTACCTCTAGTTTCCCACCTTCCTCTTATCTGGAGTGCTTACTGAAAAGTGAACATTTCTGGACTCATGCCAGACTTAGATGAAGAAAGTCTCAGGAAGGAGCCCAGAATACTTTGTTTGTACAAAATTCTCCTAGCAATAGTAATAGTTTTCTATTACTAGGAGATCCTTTCTATCTTTGACATAACATGAAGAAGAGAAGGGAAAAGCAACATCTCTACTGGTTACATGAACAAGATAAATTCAAGCAATTGGTTTGAATGAGTTAGGTCACCTTCACTGTGTTTATCAGCACTTGAGTCATAAAACACCGAGGTAACATAATGTTGTTAAAGAAGTACATTTTTAATCAGGATGATGCAGGTTCAAATTCTGCCTTAGTTACGTTCCAATTTTATCCTTTCCTCAAATTCATGAGCTTCCATTTCCCCATCTGTCAAGTGTACATGATGATAACAATGCCTGTATATTAATAAGTATGATCACAAAGGTTTTGTAAAAGAGGATTTAGGAGAGGCGATCTGAATCTGGTAGGAAGTACAGCATTGGGGAGCAGCACTGAGGATTGATCTTGAAGCTTAATTTGCTTAGCAAGGTCCATATGAGGTGGTTTTGGGAAAGGTGAAGGGGGGAAACTGAAGGAAGTCTACAACCATTATTCACATGATTATTATGAGGATTAATAAAAAATACATATTTTACACAGCACAGCATCAGACACAAAACTAATTCAGTGAATAACTACTCTCGTTATTAAGTGGAACCATATGAAATTGCTGTTACTCTACTCTTTTTGACTGTCAAAATTGGCAATTCCATATGTTTCCAACATGATATAATTTAATATTGAAATCCTAGTCTGGCACAATCAGTCCATTTCATCCAAATTATTCAGATCATTTTCAAGTAAAAGTGAGAAAGGTATTACTGACAATATAATGATTTTTCTTTTAATGAAAATTCAAAAGGCTTCACCTCAAGTCACACTACAATCATTTTTCTGAGTAATGATATGATAAAAAGTGAGGCAGCAGGTGGGAGTTTTGATAGAAAACACCCAGGAGGAAGTCGGATGAGGGATTTTTATGCCTTGTTCTAACTATTATTATAACAGGCTGTCCTTCTTGTGGAGCACAGCCTGTTTCAGTGACTATAATTATGACCCAAAACTCTCCTGATCAGATGTTAATGTGGCTTCCAGACTATTTAGTGCTTAAAAATCACAGAATCTCTGCCTGTTGGTAATAGATGTCTCTGTATTTCTTTCCCTTAGAGGCCATATTATAAACAGGAACTAGTCATATGGGACATAAAAATAATTAATGGACTTAACTAAACTATTAATATTAATGTTACTAACTAGATGAGGTATCAATCTAATTTAATTTGCTAATTTCACATTCGTGTATTATCTAATAGCTAAAATGACGAATAAATCATTTTGCCTCTCATATGTTTATACTTCATGATTTTAAATTTCATATCTTGATTGAATTTTTTTTCTGTGAGTTCTCATACAATATCTGGAGGTCTTTCTAAGTGGAGGAATGTAAAAGTAAGATTTCCTAAGGATTAACCACTCAGCTTGACTGTTTCACCCAGCAAACATATTTGTCACCATCAATATCTGAACACTAAGATGTCACATAAGAATATTAGAGGGCCTCCCTGGTGGGGCAGTGGGTTAAGTTTCAGCACTATGAAGCTATCCACAGTCACTACAGCACGAGTTCAATCCCCAGCCAGGGAGCTTCTCATGTGGCGCAGCAGACCTCTCCTGCCTCACCAGCTGCTCCCCTCAGCAGGGTATTTCAGTCAAACTACCTGTTCTGCTCCCCACTCTGTCTCTGGTGAGTCATCTCACCCCACCCCATACTCCTGGCCTACACCCCAGCTCTAATATGCATAAATAAATAAATATTTTTTTAGAAAGAATATTAGAATGAAGACAGACAAATATAAACCTAAATATGTTATTAGAACCCCAGAATGGTGAAGATCCCAGGTTTGGATGCATGCACACACACACAAAAAAAATAGTATTGGTAAATAATCACCTATTAATTCAAGCATTATATCTCTCAAGTGACAGAATAAAACACAAGTATTAAGTTAAAAGGAAACTGGTGAAGGTTTTCTTGTGTATTTCATATTTACTTTCTGGTTATTTTTGTTTACTTGAAAGAGAGTGAGAAAAAAGGTTTTACTTTAAGTTTTCTCTAAGTCCATGCTGACTGAGCACCTTTCATATAACTATTGCTTATTTGTATGTCTTCTTTGAAGAAATGTCTGCTGAAGTCCTCTGCCCATTTTTTAATTGGATTTTTTTTTTTTTTTTTTTTTTTTTTTTTTTTTTTTTTTTTTTTTTTTTTTTTTTTTTTTTTTTTTTTTTTTTTTTTTTTTTTTTTTTTTTTTTTTTTTTTTTTTTTTTTTTTTTTTTTGCTATTGAATTGTCTAAATTCCCTGTGTTTGGGGGATTACAAACTTTAATCAGTTATGTGGTGTGCAAATATTTTATACTTTCCATAGGTTGCTTTTCCATTCTGTTGATAATTTCCTTTGCTTTATGTTTCTTCTTTGAAGTTTTACTGTATCAGGTCTTACACACAAGTATTTGATCCAGCTTGAGTTGATTTTTATATGTCCTGTAAGATAGGAATCCAGTTTCCTCAGTAACACTTATTGAGACTCTTTCATTCATCATTGTATATTCTTAATTCCTTTGTCAAAAATTAAGTGGCCATAAATGCATAGGTTTATTTCTTGACTTCCAGTCCTGTTCCATTAACCTATTTTTATACTAGTACCACACTGTTTTCATTCCCATAGTTAGACAGTGTAGTTTGAAATTAGGAAGCACGATAACTCCAGCTTTGGTTTCCTTCTTAATATTGCTCTAGATATTCAAGATCATTCACTGGTCCATATGAATTTAAGGATTGTTTGTTTTAGTTCTCTGAAAAATGCCATTGGATTTTTTGACAGAGATTGAAAGGAATTTGTAGATCACTTTGGGTAATATGGACTTGAACAATATTAATTCTTTCAATTCAGAACACCAGATATCATTCCATTTATGTGTTTTTTCAATTTCTTTAATCAATGTTTGCCAGTTTTCAGTGTGCAGAAATTTCACTTCCTGGTTGAAAGTTTTTCTTAAGTATTTTATTCTTTTTGATGCTATAATAAATAATATGTTATTGAACATGTTGTTCATGTTATTGAATAAAAACAAAAAAGTTTCAATAGTTTGCCATTATTGTATAGAAATGCAATTGATTTTTGTATAATGGTTTTCTACACTACAACTTTACTAAAATAATGTTGATTCTAACATATTTTTGTAAAGTATTCTGGGTCTTCTAAGTAAAATGTCAAGTCATCTCCAAACAGACATGATTTTGCTTCTTCCTTTATGATTTGAGTATCAAGAATATTTTTCCTGCCTAATTGGTTTGGCTAGAATTTCCAATAATATAGTGATTAAAAGTGTTGATACAGGTTATCCTTGCCTTGTTTCTGATCTTAGAAAAATTCAATTTTCCATCACTGAGAATGATAGTAGCTGTGGGCATTACTTATGTGGCCTCTAGTGAGTTACATTCCTTCTATACCTAATTTGAGAGGTTTTATCATGAAAAGATGCTGAATTTAGTCAAAAGTTTATTCTGCATCTATTAATATTAACATATGAATCATTTTATTGATGTAGTGTGTCATACTTATTGCTTTGTGCATGTCAAACTGTCTCTGCATCCCTAGAATAAATCCCAGTTGATCATAATATCCTTCTAATGTACTGTTGAATTTAATTTTTGTTAAATATTTTTGAATTTGTGTTTTTCAGCGCTATTGGCCTATAGCACTGGTCAATGTTGAGATTGTTAATGACTTAAAAAGGCCTACTCTGTAGTATTTTGGTGTGCTGAACATGAATATAACCCTGAAAATTTGTATTAGCTCTCATTTTGAAGATATTTCATATAATTCATTTTATATGTTTCACCATATAAATTTATCCAGTAGGACGGCAACAACATGCTAAATCAGCCTAGAATGATGTAATATTGCATTGCATTGCATAATACCATTTTGCATACATCATCCAGAGTTCATTGCATCATTTTCTGATGCAATGCAATACTACTGCCAGACGGCTGCTGAAGTAAGCTGACGTCAGCAATGCACTATAGAAAGCCCTGTCGGAAAGGTTGAGCATTGAAAATATTTCAGACTTGGTGTGAGACAATTTAAGCTACTGCTCCATAAAACTGTTATTATTTTATCCATTTAGGCACAATACAGAACAATAATGCCTCAAAAGTGTGTCAATAGCATGGACAATTTCTGCTCTATTTGTGGGGAAGTGACATTTGCCAAACAGAAGAAAAGTATCACTTCTCAAGTGAAGAAGGTTTATCATCTTTACTTTGGATGCAATGTTGGTGACCAAGACAAGCCTTGGGTCCTGCATATATGCTGTGCTACATGGACAACACAGATTTCACAGTGGTTAAATAGCAAAAGACCATCAATGCCATTTGCAGTCTCCATGGTGTGGAGAGAGCCAAGCAACCACATAAAAGACTGTTACTTCTGCCTGGTTTCTCCTCTTTCCAGCACAATAACGAAGCAAAAGAAGTCGAGAATAGTCTACCCAAACATTCCAACTGCATTGAGACCAGTTCCACATGGTGAGGGACTTCCTATTCCAGAACCTCCAGCAGAATATTGTCTTGATTCATCTGATGAGGACAAAGGTGAGCCGACCTGTTCTTCTCCTGTTCCAGCAGCATGCAGTGATCCAGATTTTCACTGTGGTGCATCATCAACCCCACATAGGCTAACACAGGAAGAACTAAATGACCTGGTTCATGATTTTACTGGTTCAACAACTTGCTGCAGGGCGATTCAAAACAAGCATGGAATGCTTTTTGCCTAGTGTCTACAAACTTTCTTGGGAATGTTAGGGCAGAAAACTACAAGGAACTAGTAGAAGACATGCTGATGCAGCATCAGAAACTTGGCTGCAATATGTCTCTAAAGATCCACTTTCTTCATTCCCATCTGGATTTCTTCCTGGAAAACTGTGGTATGGTTAGTGATGAACATGGCGAACATTTTCATCAAGATATCGCATCAATGGAACAAAGATACCAGGGAAAATAGTCCACTACGATGCTGGCTGACTACTGCTGGACATTCCCCAGAGATGTTCCTGAACTGCTGTACAAGAGACAAGCGAAGAAATCTAAGAAATAGTCTATGACTTGATTTTTTACAGGTATTAACCGTAGGCCTATTACTTTTGGCATGCCTTTTGTGATATAAACATTAATTTATTGCAGATTACAAAAAAAACTATGGCCAAAATTAGAATTTGACTGTCATGTTCATGTTGAGCACAAATTGATAGGAAACGACTAATTTTATTTCAGTAACATGACTTTTGTAAAAATGTGTTGACCAATATAGTTTTATAGTTATAATTTATTAGTCTAACACTGGTATCATTGTAGTCCTGGCCTTATACACTAAGTTTGTAAGTGTTCCATTCTCCTCTACTTTTGGAAGAATGAGAGAAGTATTGGTATTATTTCTTTAGATCTACATGTTAGGTAGACTTCACCAGTGGAACCAGCTATTCCTGGGATTTTCTTTGTTGTAAGACTTTTGATTACTGAAACAAACTCCCTACTAGTAATTGACCATTTCAGGGTTTCTGATTTTCATGATTCAGTCTAAGGAAGATGTTTCTCAAAATATATTGATTTCTTCTAACTTACGCAATGTATCGGCAATAATGCTCATAGTACTTTCTTATGAGCCGTAATATTTCTGTGGTATTAATTCTAGTATCTATTCATTCATTTCTTTAGTTTTTTTCTTACATATTATATCTAAAGACATTTCAAAATTGTTCATCACTTTTTTCTAGAGTTCCTAAAATCAACAAAAAAACAGACACCTTAAATGAGGAATTAGAATAGATGGGTTTAATAGACATTGTAGGGCATTCAGTTCCATAAAATCAGTACCCACTCTTCTCAAGTGTACATGGAACATTCTCAAGGATATGACCTCCTTTCATGACCATGTTGGGTTATGAAAGAAGTGTAAATAAATTTATGAGGATTGAAATTATAGTAAGATACTTGCCCACAGTGTGTAAAACCAGAAATTAACAGAATTCAAGTCAACCTCAAAAGTGTAGAGAATAAACAGCACGCTACTGAATAACCATTGTGTCAATGTTGTAATCAAAGGAGAAATTTTTTTAAAAAACTGGAGACCAATGAAAATGAAGGTACAATTTATCAGAACCAAAATAATGCAGTAAAAGCAATACAAAGCAGGAAATTCACAGTAATACAGTCCTACATCAAACAAAGAAGGTTCTCAAACAATGTAACCTTACAATGTAAGGAGGAAAAGTGAAACCAAAAGTCAGTATAATAAAGGATATGATAAAACATGAGGCAAAAACAAACAGAAATCAATGAAGACAATAAAAAAGATCAGTGAAACAAGAGCTAGATTTTAGAAAATATTTGAAAAAAATGATAATTAAGTTTACAAAATAGAGAGAAAACTAAAAAAATAATCAGAAATGTAATGAAATTCACAATGGATACACAAATACAAATTATATCAAGAGACTGTTATGAAAGCCAATATGGATTGAATTAGCATAATTAAATAGTCATTTTACTTGAAGCAGTATATAGATTTAATGCAAACCCTACTGAAATTCCTATGGCATTCTGCAGAAAAAATACAGCAAATAATAATAAAATTTGTATGACACAACAAAATATCCTATATGTATTTAGCAATATTTACTAAAAGAATGAAAGTACTATATTCCCAGATTTCAAACCATACAACAAAGCTATAATAACTGTATGGTACTGGATTAGAAACAGACACACAAAGCAACTGAGACTCAGAAATAAACCCCCACTTCGATGGGCAGTTATGAACTAAGGAGCCAAGAACATACTCTTAAGAAAGAAAAGTCTCTAAACAAATAGTGGGAAGATGTTCCCAAAAAAATGATTGGAAAAACTGGACATCCACACAGAAAGGGATGAAATAGAACATACATAAAAATTAATTCAAAATGGATTAAAGACATGGATGTTACATGTGAAACCATGAAATACACAGACGAAAACAAAGGCAAAACACAACACTGGATACATGGATGTCTTTGGGGAATCAACTACAATAGCAAGGGAAACGACCAAAAGTAAACAAATGGGATTACTTCAAAGTAAAGATTTCCTGCAAATTGAAAGAGATTAGCATTAAAACAAAAACATATCCTATTGAATAGAAGAAAATACTTGTACATCAGATATTTAGCAAGGAATTACATTTCAAGATCTATAAGGAACTTATAACACTCAACAACAAATAAACAAAGAACCCAATCAAAAACTGGGCAGAAAAGCTAAAAAGACACTTTCCTAATGAAGGCATGCAGATGAACAATAGGCACATAAAAAATGTTGATCATCATTATCAGGGAAATGTAATCAAATCAACAATGGCATAGCACCTAACACCTGTGAGAATGTCCTAAATCAAAAAGACCAGAAACAGCAAGTATGGAGAAAATGGAACCCACCTACATTATGGGAAAGTAACTTGGGCCAGTTGCTATGGAAAACAACATGGAGGTTTGTCAAATTATTAAAATCAGGTCTATTCTATAGTATAGCAATTCCACTTCAAGGTAGCTTCCAGAAGAATGCAAAAATAATAACCTGAAAAGTTATATATACCCCTATGTTCACTGTAATCTTATTTACAATAGGCAAGATATGGAAACAACCAAAATCACACTGATGAATGGATAAAGAAGATATGGTATAGATACACACAATGTAATACTACTGAGTTCTAAGGAAAAGATTAAATCTTGCCATTTGCAACAACATGGATAAAACTGGAGGGGATAATGCTAAGTGAAATAAGTCAGGAGAAAGATAAATACCAGATGATTTCACTCTTATGTGGAATATAAACAAACAGAAGAAGAGAGAAAACCAAACTAATACAACACTTGGAATTTGCAGAGCTGATACTTTGGTGGTGGACATGCTGTAGTAACATGTATTTGAAGATGTGGGAGCCTATACTCCTAAACATATACAATGTTGAAAGCCAAAGTAACCTCAATTAAAAATAAAATATAAATAAAATAATTATAAAGCTAGAAAATAGTTTTTTTTTTACCTTTTCTATTGTCTTTTTTAGTCTCTGATTCTTTTTTTTTTCCTGCTTTGATCAGTTAGTTATTTCCTTTCTTTTGCTAACTTTGGGCTTAGTTTTTTCCTTCTCTAGTTCCTTAGGGTGTAAAATTAAGTTACTTATCTTAGACCATTTTTCTTTATAAGACTCCTTTCAGGGAAATAGTGGGAAGCAGGCATTCGGCCTAAAAACCTGAAGGACAGCAGCAGTGAGTGCTCCAATGCCCAATAAGAATGTTACTTCAATTTAAAAAAAAAATTTAAGCATATTAAAATTGTTTCTCTGTTTGCTATTGGTCATGTGAGTCTCATGGATGTAAGCTTATTGGCTTTCAGATAGATATTTTGTGGGTCTTGTACCTCAGGTGGTAACCTTAAAAGATGGGGCTTTAAACTTGTGGTTCAAACCTTGCACTCTTCTGGGAGAATCCAGAAGTTAGTGATTCCCTCCCAATTGTTGGACACCATGCTGGGGTGGGGATATGGTTAGAGTCTTCTCAGCCTTTCTGATCTGGTTCCTATGGATATTTTCTCATTCACTGATATATAAGAATCTCTCATATAGTCTTCAGATTTTCTAAGAGGGAATTGCCCCATAGATAGCTGTACAGTCAGTGCATCCACAAAAGAAATAAAATTAGGAGCCTTCCATGTCGCTCTCTCATTTCCACCCTTCACACCCTTTTATTTGCATGTTTATGGCTGCTTTCATGAAATAACAGAAGAATTGAAAGGAATAGCTCTAAAACGTCCACATGCCCTAAAAAAGTAATAATGTTTATTTACTGATCCTTCACAGAAAAAAATTGATATTGCCTAAATTACAGTTATTCAGAAGGAAAGGAGGAATATCACAAAATATACAGGAAATTAGTGATAATTATAACACATTGTTGGATACAGGAGAACATGCTGATCAAAGCAGAAAACCCTGAAACTAAGGAATGGTCGGGGAGGGAGTGTCCTCTTGGAAAGGCCACAATATCAAGAGTCTTAATTATGAGATAAAATAACTTTCACTTCTTCCTGTAGATAATACAAAAATAAAAAGGCATTTGAAGGGTCTTTCAATAAAGTTGTTAACATGCTATTTTAAATTAGGAGGTGTATATGAGATTAATTAACTAAATAGAAAATATCCAAAAATGTTACCTGTAGGATGTATTATAACAGTAGAAATGAACTCAGGTAAAACCTAGGATTCTCTTATATTCCATTTCATTTGCAAGATTGCTGCTTCTCTGTAAAAATGAACCTAAATGCCCCCAAACAGATGAATGGATCAAAAATATGTGGTATATATACACAATGGAATATTACTCAGTGATCAAAAAAGATAAATTAATGCCATTTGTGGCAACATGGATAGCCATGCTAAACCAAGTAGTCAGATGGGGAAAAGATAAATATTGAATGGTTTCACTTATGCTTGGAATACAGAGAACCCAAACAAAGGATGAGGAAAAAGATAAAATTGCAAGCTGACCACAGATCTCAGGCATACAGCAGAGGAGGCGATGTGAGAGGGGTCAAAACAGGAGAGGGAAGAACACAAGGGATTGTAGAGATGGGTCATGGGTGCTATGGTGTTGGGAGAAGCATGAGGACTACACCTCAGGGAAGAAATCAAATATTCTCCAAAAATTAACAGTGATGTAAGAAAATAATTTTTAAATGGTGTCTTGAGGGAGGGGTGTGTGTGTGTGTGTGTGTGTGTGTGTGTGTGTGTGTGTGTGCGCGCGTGCGCGCCAATGCATGTGTAAGTTGGTGGGATAGTTCTCTATTCTTATTGTGGTAATAACTACACAAATGTGTTCATTCAAAGAAAAAAAGTGAAACACCAATCTTCTTAGGTCAACCATACAGATTTTCTTAGTTGAAGTACTTTTTCTTTCAACCTTGTTTTTCTGCATTTTTTCCTCCTTAACTAATTCTTCCAGTTGGTATCAATTTTTAAAGCTCGAGGAGACATCTACTGCTGAAGCTGGACTCACTGCTCAGCAAGCAGTCAAAAAGTTAATAATGGCACACTGTCCTCAAATAATAACTGTTACTTTTCCTCCTAATGTCCCTGGAGCATTATTAAATGTGGCACTTAAGCCCCTTATATGCAATTTACCTCTGTAAAAGGTCGTTCTGCAAGCACAGTATTTAAAAATATACCAGAAGGAGCTCTGAGATTACATGTTCAACCATTCATTACCCAGCACAAGATCTACATCAAACAAGTCCTATTTCAAATTTAGTCACTTTCTTAAGAATGGCAACAGAATTCTCTCTGGCACACATTCATTAACAGTAGAAAACATCCTCTCAGTTTTCTGTGTGTTTTGAGCAGTGCTGGGCTTGAGAATACTAATAAATCAAATGCTGAAGCAAGTGCAGTTTGCCTTCAATAAGTATATTGCTCTTTTCCAGCACCAAGCATCTTCATGGTTACTCAGGCTGTCAGGGCTCACTACCTTAACCACACTTTAGCTTTTTCGCCTCAACAATACCCTCAGCTCTGGAACTCGCCCAACTCCTGCTCCCACCCACTCCCAGAAAAAAAAAAATCAACCTGTAAAGGAAGGTCCTTTTGAAAACACAAATCTAATTTTACACTCACTATTAAACAGTCAGCCCGAACTGCAATAACAAAGTGCTGTGGACTAGATGACTTAAAAAGCAAAAACTTATAACAGTTCTGAGGTTAGGAAATCAAAGATCAACATTCCAGTGGTCTCAGTTCTTGGTGAGGTTACTCGTCCTGAGTTGCTATCAATCACCAACTCACATGAAGAAAAATGAAGTTTCTCATCTCTCATCTTGCTCTTATAAGGACATTAATCCCATCCTACTACCCTATTCTAATGCCTTCATCTAAATCTTAATGTCTCACAAAGGTCCTATCTTCAAATACCATCAAAGTGTGGATTAAGACTTCAACATATGAATGTATGGGAGACACAAACATTTAGCCTAAAACATTCTACTTCTGGACCCCAAAATTCATCATGTCCTTGCATATAAAATACATTATTCGATGCCATCAGTCCCAACTTCTCAACATGTTTCAGCATCAGTTCTAAAGTCTAAATTCCAAAGTCTCATCTAGGTAATATTTAAATTAGGTACAGGGGAAACTCAAGGTAAGATTCAAGCTGAGGCAAAAAATTTCTTTCCAGCCATAAAAACCAGGCAAGTTATTTGCTTCCAAAGTACAACTGTAGGACAGGGATGAGCTAGTAATTACCACTCCAAAAGAAGAAATTGGAAGGAGAAAAGGGTGATGGGTTCTTAACAAGTTCAAAATTTAACACAATAAATACCATTAGATCTTAAGGCTTAAGAATAATATTGTTTGGACCGAAATGCCCAAAATTTGATGACTGGATCAAGAAAATGTTGTATATGTATACAATGGAGTATACAATTCAGCAATCAAAAATTATAAACTAATGCAATTCTCAACAACATGGATGGAGCTAGAAGGGATCATGCTCAGTGAAATAAACCAGAAGGAAAAAGAAAAATATCAAATGGTATCACTTATAGGAGGACTATCAGAGAGCCAAATGAGAAATCAGAAAGAGAAAATAGCACACAAAACATAACAAAAGCAAAAACCAGCAGGCAACCACAAATAAGAGACACTCTACAGGGGAGGGGGAGAAAAAGAGACCATAATAGAGGAGAAAAGAGTACAAGGAACCATGGCGATGGTTCACGGGTGAATTGGTGGTGGGAAACCTTCGGGGGATACACAGTAATATAAAGGATATAAATTAAATAAAAAAAGAAAAAAAAAGAATAATATTGTTTGGGTCAGTGAAATGCCTCCCAGACCTACTGGGGCCACAGTCACGTTCTTACTTGGGAATCACACTCCCAAGGCTCCAGAGGACCAGCTTCTAGCTTGTTAATATAGGCAATAAATGGTACCTTACTTTAAAACAAATACCTCAACATAATAAAAGCCATATACGACAAACCGAAGGCCAATATTATCCTCAACAGTGAGAAGCTGAAGGCCTTTCCCCTAAGATCAGGAACAAGGCAAGGATGTCCACTCTCACCATTAATTTTCAATATAATATTGGAAGTCCTAGCCAGAGCATTAGACGAGAGAAAGACATTTAAGGGATCCAAATAGGAAAGGAAGAAATTAAACTGTCTCTATTTGCAGATGATATGATAATATATATACAAAATCCTAAAAACTCCATAGAAAAACTACACAAAATAATAGACTAGTTCAGTAAAGTAGCAGGATACAAAATCAACACACAAAGTCAATTAAGAAACCCATCCCCTTCAAAATCGAAACCAAAAAATTCAAATATCTGGGAATAAATCTAGCAAAAGACATAAAGGACTTATACAAAGAAAACTATAAACTCTGTTGAAAGAAATAGAAGAAGACACATGAAGATGGAAAGGCATCCCTTGCTCATGGATTGGAAGGATTAACATTATCAAAATGGCAATCCTACCAAAAGCAATTTACAGATTCAATGCTATTCCAATAAAAATATCAGTGACATTCTTCAAAGAAATAGATCAACTACTGATGAAATTCATATGGAACCACTAAAAACCTCGCATAGCTAGAGCCCTCCTAAGTAAAAAGAAAGAAAACGGAGGAATTTCACTCCCTGATTTCAAATTATACTACAAAGCCATAATAATTAAAACAGCATGGTACTGGAACAAAAACAGACAGAAAGACCAATGGAACCGAATAGAATACCCAGAATTAAATCTGCATATCTATGAACAACTAATCTTTGACAAAGGAGCAAAGAAAATGCAGTGGAACAAGGACAGTCTATTCAATAAATGGTGCTGGGAAAACTGGACAGCCACATGCAAAAAAATGAAGCTAGACTACTACCTCACACCCTGCATAAAAGTCAACTCAAAATGGATTAAAGGCCTGGATGTAAGACCTGAAACCATACAGTGTATAGAAGAAAATACAGGCAAAACTCTACAGGACATACATCTCAGCAAAATCTTGAAAGACACATCCCTCAAAGCAAAGGAAGTGAAAGACAAGATAAACAGATGGGATTACATCAAAATAAAAAGCTTCTGTACAGCAAAAGAGACATTAACCAAAACTAACAGACACCCTACCAACTGGGAAAAGATCTTTGTACACAATACATCTGATAAAGGACTGATAACAAAAATTTACAAGGAACTCACACAACTCAACAAAAACAAAGCCAATAACCCAGTCAAAAAATGGGCAGAAGAGCTAAAAAGGCACTTCTCCAAGAAGGCATTCTTAATGAACTCTGAATTGCCCTCGGGGTAATTCTTCCCTTGTCTCAACGAGTAAGGCACATTCACATCCAAACAGTTCTGTCTTGGTCCTATAGAGTCTAAGAATTTGATACCGCAAGAAGAAGATACACGACTATGAAAAAAAGGCAAACTCATGCTATTTTCAGCAACACGGATTGAGCAGGTTGCAAGGGACCTGTCTTTAAATGAAAATGGATTTGTAAGAACAGGTTTTAATGAAAAGGAAAAGGCAGAGACTACTAGAATTAAATGTGTCTAATGTGAAGTATGAGAGACAACAGTTTCACTCATTCATTCATTCATTCATTTGTTTGTTCAGCAAAAGTTTGCAGAGTGTATCTGGTAGGACATGATCCTTCTAGATACAGGAACTAGACATTGACCAAAATCAGCTGGGGTTCCAGCTCTCACACCTCTCATCCTCTAATGATCCATATGACTCCTTTTAATCCTATAAAATGCAGAGAAAGAATGTTCCAATCCGTGTTATTCTCCTTTTTTACATTCTTTTGGATTAGAAAGACATGGAAATAATTAACTACTGGATAAAATGCCTTACACAAATTTGTGAAGCAACAACTTACAGATTTCACACCTGCTCAGATTTTATCCCTTTAAAATCTGCTCCATAATCGGGCCTCCCTGGTGGTGCAGCGGTTGAGCGCTGCGCTGTGGAGCTGTCGGCAGCAGCGATGCGATGCGAGTTCGATGCCCAGCAGGGGAGAATCCCACATGGTGCGGCAGACCTCTCCTGCCTCACCCACTGCTCCCCTCAGCAGTGTATTTCTGATCTGCCTGTTCGGCTCCCGACTCTGTCTCTGGTGAATCCTCTCGCCGCCCCACACCTCTGGCCTGTACTCCAGCTTGTATGTATAAATAAATCTTTAAAAAAAAAGAAAAAAAAATCTGCTCCATAATCAATATTCCGCCATCTAGAAGATAATACGAGGAATCCCAAATGACAAATGCCAACAGAATTGACTCTTTTTTCGTATCTTCCTAAGCAATAAGGGAGGAGATAATAATGCAGAAGTAACAGGACAGAACAGATACTACTTGGCAGAAGACTGCTTTATCATCTACAGTAGTGCATATTATATAAATATATATAAATATATATATATATGTAAGACATATAAGATACACGTATGACTGTATGTGTAAGACAAAGAAGATTATATAAATATATATATATATATATATATATATATATATATATATATATATATATATATATATATCTGTCTTTAAAAAGGTCCTGTCTTCCTAATAAACAGAACAGGATAACAATATGTTGTTTGGTGAGTTATTGTGGTACAATCTCACTTTGAAAATTACTTGTCATGACAACAGGCTAGCATCACCCCTGAAGGCAGCAGCCTGAAGCAGATAGATTGTTTCAATTATCTAATTTTCACAATGAATGAACCCTGCTTATAGGAAATCCATAGGTGGCTGGCAGTGGCAAATGGTCGCTGTGACAAGTTGGGAGCTAGTAGATTTACATTCTCTCTCAAAATACAGAATAGCACTGTAGTTTCCTGTAAATATTCACAAAATTAAAAGGGAGAAGGAAGGAAAGATCTCATAAAACATCCCTTTTTGTCTTAGCTCCTAGGATGTGACTTTTCTTTCCAAATTGTCCTCTCTCTGTCTAGACAACATAGCTATGGACCCTTTAGTGGCCGTGTTATCTAATTGCATCTCCCTTTTCCCACTGTGCCTTTTACACATGCTTATACATATGACCAGAAAATGCTCCCAAGAAATCCTTAACCTAGATAATGGAAAATGTTATTTCATGAAGTAAATTTCACATGAAATATTTGGAACTTTGTGTCTTAAGTTCTTTGCTTAAAAAAAAAAAAATAGTAATTACCTTAATTGAATAATCCCGCTTCTCTGTTTTCTACCAATACTTTTTTTCATTTTTAAAAATGTGATTTATTAGACATTCAGATAAAAATCACATATTAAACATACACATCTATGTATCTTCCCACTCCAAATGACATGAATACAATATCAATGTGATTTTAAAAGTATAAACACACAACAATAGGTAGAACAGATATTGTAATAATGACAATAAAAGTGAGGATGGAAAGCAGGTGCTCAGCGGTAAATGTCTTAGTATACCTAAGAAAGAATCAGTGTTAAAGAGCATAGCAAAAAACTTAAAATTCATCAAATCTATTTCACAAAAAGTAGTATTCCTTCGAAGTAGGGGTGACTAGAAGGATAAATATAAAGAGTGGACATCAGCAAGATAGTGGACTAGGAAGTTTCAAACTCATTTTATCCATGAAAAACATTTTAAAAATAACTCAAAAGTAGTTAAAATTACCTAATAGCAGCTGGTAATCAGCCAAAGATCTACAGTAACCAATTAAATGCCCAAGTTTAAAGAGATACTTCCAAAATGTTGTGGTACTTTTAATAGTGATTTTCTAATTTCACCCCACCATAGTTCAGTGTGGTGTGGGAAAGGCAGTAACCTCATACCAGTTCTCTTCTTTGAGACACAAAGAACAGAAAAAGCATAATTTTCCAATTATAACCTTTCCAGGGGCTGATTGATTGCTTTCTGCCATTCACAAGACTTCAGATGTCTGTGACAATAGAGTATAAATTGAGGAAAACTATAGAAGAGCTATTTTCAGTCCTATTTTGTAAGTAATCCTTTTGGACATGGTTTGTGATATTTTCTTAATTCTTTTTTTTTTTTTAATTTATACATACAAGCTGGGGTACAGGCCAGAGGCATGGGGCGGCGAGAGGTTTCACCAGAGCCAGAGCGGGGAGCAGAACAGGCAGATCAGAAATACACTGCTGAGGGGAGCAGCGGGCGAGGCAGGAGAGGTCTGCCGCACCATGTGGGATTCTCCCGGGCTGGGCGTCGAACTCGCATCGCCGCTGCCGACAGCTCCACAGCGCAGCGCTCAAGCGCTGCGCCACCGGGGAGGCCCCAGATATTTTCTTAATTCTATACATATTAAATTCACATGCACACATATGTTTCTGTGTTTTCTATTTATTCCCATCTCTCTGGGAATTCTGTGTGTTCCTGTTGTTTAATGTATTATGTCTTTAAAACATGTTCTCATATTTATAATATGTTTCAATGTATTTGAAATTTATTTTAAAATACATTTTAGGGGATGTGTAGAGCCACGTTGGTTGTATTTCTCTTTTATGCCATATTCATTATTTTAGTGGTTTATTTTATTTTTAAGAGATTTTATTTTTATTTATTTATGCATATAAGACCTGGAGTATAGGCTAGAGATATGAGAGGATTTGAAGGGGGTGAAAGAATTCACCAGAGACGGAGTGGGGAGCAGAACAGGTGGATCCACTGACATACACTGCTGAGGGGAGCTGCGGGTGAGACAGAAGTGGTCTGCTGTGTCATCTGGGTTAGCTCCCTAGCGGGGATTGAACTCAGGCCTTAGGGGTGATAGTGCTGACATTTAACCCCTAGGCCACCAGGGAGGCTCCAGTGGTTTATTTTGAAGAGTTGGAATTTTAGATAACATTGTCTTATTTGAAATTCTCTCTGATTTATGTAATTTCTATCACTAAGCTTTAAAAGTAAATTAAAATCATTTTGAAAAAAAAAACTGATTTTTTTAAAAAAATAGAAGGACTAACGCTTATAAAATAACATATAGTCCTAAAACTAAAATCTTTCTTCAGCAGTCAAGTAATCACTATACTGAACTTTACTTTTCTCCAACTTGCAGTGCAAGTCAATGCCTGACTGATATATCTGAAGTACATCCTTAAACAGGTCACTGGAAACTATAGTAAGTCTAGTAGTAGTGCCCACTAGCAGTGCCCATTCATGCCTAGGATGTTTACAAAACCTCTACTAGGTTTTTCTCTTAAGTTTTTCCAATACAATGCTTTTCTAAAAATACTATGGGAAGACTGAATATTACTGAATGTTTATTATATAATAGGGGACTCCAGGTATGGAAAAGCATCACTGTTTCATATTTAAAACATTCAAGAACCAACCCCCACCTTCAGGAGGAAGGTGTAGGTGTGCAAGAACAGGTGGGAAAGGTAGTGACCTGATAGTCCAGCAGAAGAGAATGTCTACCAATACTTGTAAGCCAAAGATCTGGAGCAATTCTAGAGAACCCAAAGGAATAGCATTAACTCCCTGCCCTCTCGCATAGATGTCCTTGGTTTCAATAAAACCCAGAAGAGGACAGGCCTTGTGACTGGAACACGCTTACCCTAAGTCACTCTCAGAAAGTGACTCAATACATGGTCCTCCTTTGCTCCTACTCCCCTTTCCTCTCTATCCCAAACAGGCCCAATATGGTTCTAGTTTTATCTCCATTTCTATCCTCTTCTCACAAACTCCTGCATATTCTGTTTCTGATTTTTTTTTAGGGAGGACATTTGCAACCTAGACATCTACTAAGAAACTTGACTTTCCCCAAAGTGATGGACATTTAAAGTAGAATTTTAGGCACCAAGAGCATGTTTGTATTGTGCTGGTGTTGAATTTTTTGCTTTCATTTTGTTTTGGTTCTATGTAATGAATGAGGGTGAGGCATAAAGCCATGATTTCAGTCACACTCTGTGCAATCAACCTCTCCAGCCAAAACTGGTTCCTAAAATGACACTCAGTCCTGAAGAAAATTGCCACACACCTATCTTATACTTTCACTTAAGTTCTCAATGCCTTTAGATCTTGACTACAGTGAAAAATTTTTACTCTGCACTGATTTATCCCTAATAATATCATCTTGTTTTCAATACAGATTTTAAAAAGAAGAAGAACTTTATTTCACTGTAATCTCTTTTTGGGTAGTGCTGACATTGATTGAGTCAGCATTCAAAGCAATGCTCACCAAGTCCCAAAAGTGAACAGATTAGGCATTCAGTTATGTATCACTTTAATATACTTGTCTGGCCAAGTTCAGTCTATAGAGAAAAACTCACAGATTTCATTCTTTTTAATAAATTGGAAAAACACATAAGAAAAATGTTTCCCAAAGCTTATTGGATAATGTACACTACATACATGTTCTGAAAATCTAGAGTCATATTTTCCCTCTAATGACTCTGGTGACAGATAAATTATAATTATCAGTGTTTTAAGTTCTGGCCTTGTGATAATCTCTGATCAGTCTGCTCTTTTCAATTTCTGTTCAATGAACATCTGTCTTTAGTTCAATACTTTAAACTCTAATGACCAAATCAGTAAATGTTTATTTTGTAAATTGGCAGAGGGGAAGGAAAAAGTAGGCTCAACCCTTCACTAATATTTTGTTTACAATGATAGCACCTGCCATCAGATGACTTAGGTCCAGAGAGCTTTCATTTAACAGGTGCATAACATTTATTAATGAGAGGTTGAGGATTGTTTTGTTTTAAAAAATGAAAAAGGTATTGAAGTAGCATTCTTGAATGTTCTATATCATTGCCCTTTATCTTATGAAGCATTAAGGTAATGATGGATTCTTTGCAATAAAACCAATATATCTGGTGTCATAGGCATTAAATATAGTGGAGTATTTGCAAGATACTTCAGGAATAAACATGCTGGGGCTTTTTTAAAGAGTCAGCTTTGAGTGAGAAGTGTGGAGAGTTAGGGAAAAAACAATTTAAACTTTTAAAAAATTTAGAATCAGTAGACTAAATAAATTGGGAGACTGATACCTCATTTCAATGAGTATGTTTCTGTTTGTTTGTCTGTTTTTGGTAAACACATCCTAGCAACTCTCAGATACCAGTTCAATTGTTGTCCTACAATTGAACTCAGTTCTGACACTATTTATGCAAAGATAACATCAGATTCCATAAGATAATGTTACCAGAAACAAACTGCCTTAGCAGTGGGAGCTGGCAGGAACTGAGGTGCCTCTCACCCCAGTGCTCTACCATAAGTCAGCTGTGGCAGTTGCTCCTCAGAGCCCAGTAACTGCCGTTTTGAATGGACCAATCAGGTGCTAGGAGTTGATGGTTAGGTCTATTCAGCTCCAGGATTGAAAAATGGTTCAATTAGACTTGTGGATGGTACCCTGAATGAGGATATAAGCCAGGATCAGAGGGACCCAAGGGTTGGGGGGCAGAGGGGGGAAGGAAAGAAAAAAAGAGAATGCCAGCTCGAGAGAGAGAAGGAGGCCCCTGAAGAGAAGAACAGGAGAAAACGACGACAACACCAGTCTCCAGAAGAAGAAAGATGATGGTTCCAGACTCCGAAGAGAGAAGAAAGAAGTCCGTTCCTGGCCTCCGAGGAAGAAAGAAGAAAAGAAGCATCCAGCAGCTGCCCTCCGAGCAGGTAGAGGAGCTGAAGGACTTTGCAGAGACTGGTCTTGTCTCTCACGTAGCCTGAAAGGAGCACCAGACGCCCTGGACCTGGTGTCTCAAAGAGCTGTTTATTGCTCTAACCCAACACCTCACAAAGAGCGACCATCACTGATGCTTCCTGGGTGATGTAGCCACCACTGGAGGATGCAGTGAGCTCTCTGTTTCCCCTGTTTGTAAAATAAACCCCATGTTTATTATTGTTGTTCCTGTAGCCTGAAGTCTCTTGCAATTGTGCACCTGGGTAAGAACCCACCTGTCCTCTTATCAGGCACTGTCCTTTGTTGGTTTTGGACTTTTGGCCTTTTGGGGCTTTTTGGTGGCTCTTGCCTCTAGAGCCTGGGCAGTTGTGCCCCGTCCACCCCACTTTCATTTGGCAACTACAAAGGGACTGGACACCCTGTGTCTATACCCCACCCACTTTCAGTAAGAGCCCAGTTCTACAAGACTGCCCTCCACTTCTAAAGCTGTCACTGCAGCATCTGACCAACTGGCTATAAATCGAAGATTCCCATGACACCTGCCTTGGGTTTGATTACATTAGTAGAGCATCACTTAGAACTCAGAACCCTTTTTACTTACTGGATGTCTGGTTTGTCACAATGAATATTAAAGGATATGAATTCATAAAGGATATGAAGCCAGATAAAGAGATACATATGTCAAAGTCCCAAACAAAGGAATCTCTGTCATACAATTTTGGAACCCAGAACATAGAGATGTTCTGGTTCTCCTACTTGGAATACCCTAAACTCCCTCCTTTGGAGTTTTTAAACAGGTATCATTACACAGACATGATTAATTAAATCATTGGTGATTGGAGATTCCCTTTCCCAAGAAATCATAACACAGAGCTGAAAGTTCCAATCCTCTATTCTAGCAACCCTAACCACACTTAGAAGCCTTCCAAAAGCCTTCATTGATATAAATTAAGTCATGGTAGAAAGGGGCTTGTTATTAAACAAGACACATATTTCACATTTCTGGAGCGATTTCATGGAACTGAGGAGACCAAATAGTATGACAAAAGATGCTTCATTTCTCTTTCACTCAAAAAATCTCAATGACTTGGGGAGATATGAGCCAGGAACCCCTGAGAAAGAGCAAATACATATAAGAAATGTATCTTGGTCATCTGAATGACCAAATATGAGTGTCTCATAAATCACAATATTACAAGGACTCTATGAAAAAGAGATTTCTAGCAATAGTCATAAGAATAGTGATTAGGTAAATACACAGTTTGTATATATCCATCATGTTTCTATTATATATTTCTATTCCCAAAGTGTATCATTTATACTCATATTTCATGACTTTGGGGTATTCAAATCTGATTCTAACAACCACAACATTTTCAATAAATTTAAAAATACTTCTATTTGAACTTCAACTTATATAACCCAAGACAAGAAGCTGAGTGAAACTTAGGCTGACTTCTACAGTGCTGTATATAAATATCTACAACTATTCCTCAGAGGGGTCTATCAGAAAGCTACAGTTTTAAAAATATAAATATTATGAAGGCTTCCAATTAAACACACTTTAAATTATGGCACTGACCGGAGACAATCAGGAATCAGGTTCTGCACCATCTGTGTGAGGTCCTCAGTCTCTGGTGAATCATCTCACCCCCAGCAGTTCTTGTATGCATAAATAAATAAATCTTTAAAAAAATCTGTGTGAGGTCATATTCCAAGTGTTCACTTGGGATCAAGACAAAGAGTGAATGTCAAACAAGGAGGGCTCAGGTAGCATGCCCACCATACCCAGTGTGCTGGAATCCATCCGCACAAAGACCCAACAAGACCGTGCCTGCTGATGTGAGGGCTGGAAACTCGGCATCTCATGCAGAAGTTTTAAAAATGAGGGTAAGTAAATTTGACAGATGAGGGAAGAAACCAATTTTTATTAAATTGGGTTCAACTGAATTATTAATATTTTGAATTAAAACCAAATTTTAATTTACCCAATAAATATTTACAGTCCCTTTTATGTATCAGGCTCTCTGTTATGTGCTCAGGATACAATGGTGTGTAAAATAGAATTATCTCTCACTTAAATGAACTGATAAACCCAATATGGAGACAGACTTTTTTAAAAAGAAAAAGATCATAACACTTGTAAAACACACACTAACAAATGGTATTAGTACAAAATATTACTAAGGGAAAGTATAAGAAACAGTATCAGTGATCATTACATTTTGAAATCAGGGAAGGCTTTCTGGGGAACCAGATTACACAGACATGAAGGATCTGTAGAGATTAGATAAAGAGAGGGTGAGTGCTAGGGTGAAGGTGAAACAACATGGGCGGGAGCTGTGAAGGGGAGAAGAACACCATGGGGTACAGGGATCAGACAGAAATCTGGATTGGTCAGAGCAATGCATGTAAAAACAGAGACCTGCATGGCACTGTAGGCATGGTAAGATTTTGGTTTTTATGCCAAGTGGAACGGAAATGGAATGGAAAGCCAGTGAAAGGTTTCAGTCAGGTGAGTAAATTGCTCAGCCTGACACTGTAAAAAGCTCACTTGGGTTTCCTAAGTTTTGGCAAAGGTACTATGAAAGCAGAGAGAGTGCTTGGGAGTTTCCACAGTGGTCTGATGAGAGTTGACAGTGGCTTGGATTGGGGTAGGGCAATGAAGATAAAGAGAAGCTAGAGGGAGTTCTTTTTCCAACTACCTTCGGCTAGGCCAGAAAATTGAACCCCACCAATCACCAATTTCAGTTCCCATTTGGGTAGCAATTCAATTTCTGTCATTCACTTTCATCTAATACATCCATCAATATCAAAGAAAAGAATTCAAGACCACCCTAGCAGTTACCTATAACAGTAATCCTCAGAAACATTTTCATCACCAAGATTCCCTTGAAAACTATTTTATCAGATTAAAAGACTGCTTCTGTTGAACAAAGCAAAAGCATTGTACACTGCTAATTCTTTTTTTCATCATTTGACAGTAGATGTTTGAAATACTGAAGTCAAATACACTATGACTGACCTAACCACAGGAAAAGCAGTGTTGCTTAGTTGAAAATTTCCAAAAAGAATTATGACTTATTATTAATGTCACCATGTGCACAGACGTCTTTGATATGAATGCTAGAGATACCTGCCTACTTTCAACCAGACAAGACAATCTCATTTTCCTTTCCCCTGCCCAAGAGCATTTAATTTAAAGGGAAGAAGCTTTTTTAGCATTTTGCTCTCCAGCCTGTCGGCGCAATAGAAGAAGGCTTGAGTACAAACACCAAATCACTTGAAAGGGGATGTGAGATTTGCTCTTAGCACAATTTGGAAAATCTCAAGGTTCAGTATAAACAGGGCTTGAAGAAGAATCAAGAGCTTCTAAGCAGGACTTCTTGGCGTACCCCATGTCATTTAAGTATGGAGCCCACATTTTTCATCTAATCTTAATGTTTTAATTCTCTACCTCTCTTAACCTTTTGGAGCCCCCAAAGGCAGTAAATATTTAGGATATTCATTCCTGTTTCCAGTTCTTGGCTACACACAGAATTATGCACAATTAGATCATATTAAGTGTGTCAGCTGAATGCTGAGAGCCTCCCAAAGAGTTATTGGAAAAGCAGGACTGGGATGGGAATTAAGATGGGCAGAGCCATGCACTCCATTTTGTAAATGACAGACTGCAGTGTCCACTGGGAAAGCAGAGACAGAGCACTGTTCTCATCTAAACAGTCACTCACGCCAGTAAGTCAGTTTAATAAGCTTCTATGCCCATCACGCTAAATCTTTCCTCTGCCATAGAGTTTATTCCTATAAAATGGAAATAAGAGGAGTTCACTTTATTGATTCCCTGTATGGATTATATAACACTCACTCATCTGTTATTGATTCAGGCAATATTTGAATGCCAACCACTGTGGCTCCTTAGACAAGTTACTCAACCTCTCTGAGAGCCAAAGGTCTCATTTGTATACTGGAGCATCATAAACTCTTTGCAAGATGACTTTGGCATCAATTAATATTACCAAAACAAACATAGTGTCTGGCAATTAGTTGCGACTTCAGTTTATCTCATTCTCTTGCCTCATACCCATCACTCCCTCAATATGGTCTTTCTTGTTAACTTATGCCCACTTTATTAAAAAAAAAAAAAAGGCAGCTACACATCCCTTATAGCTGTCAAAGGAGATTCTATAATTAATATTCTGGTGCCATTCTGGGCTCATGGGAGGATAAATAGAAAATCCTTGCAGCTCTTAGTATTCTCAGAAGGACATGGAATCAGTTGGCCTGGTTATACAGCTCCATAATGGTAGGATGTATTAGACTTCACTTCTCTCTTCTGATGCTGTGGCAATTTCTAATGCGTGGGATGTGGGTTAACAGGTGAAGTATATTTTCACACTGTGGGCCCCAAGAAAGGGCATTTTATGTGTTCTTAGAGAAAAGTTTCTTAGGCTGACCACGGGATTTCTAGTGAAGGCAGAGAATTCTATGACAGCAAAGGTTCTCAAAAGTATCAGGAGCATCTTTTTATTGGAAAAGGCACCACAAAGTAGCATGCAAGGCTGATAACACAGCAATTTAGAAAAATAAAATATTCATCAGAACACATTACTGGGGAGGAAACAGCACAGTTAATTTCATGAAAACTCCACTGTAATAGAGGAATAAAATGAATCACACAAGAATATTATGACTCTGAGCTTCAAGACTAACATAAAATAATTAAGGGAAAAAAGATAATAGAGAAAATCTATGGCATAGAAATAGAAAACACATAACTGGAAGTTGACTGAAAAACAACAAATAATAAGCTTCAAGCAATGCAACTGCTGACTAGATTCCTCTCATTTATTACTAAGACAAAACTTACACAGTTTGCTAATGTTAATGCTAATAATCATTTCTCATCTGAATATATTTGATAAGGACATTAGTGAAGTAAGAAGAAATGAAACCTAAGAGTGAAAGGCTGGTAAAATAAGCATGGAGTCAGTTTTGCTGGCCTCAGTTACAAAACTTTGCAGATTCCATAAGCCTTCATATTCCCAAATAGTATGCCTGGAAGTTCACCTTTTAATGTACCTCAGTGCAGGGATCATTGAGAAAAATTCCTTCTCATAAAAACCTGTGTTAAAGAGAGTAGGACTTTCAAAGGAGTGTTTAAAACTGTAAGAGTAGCTACCATTTATTGAGCACTTGCTACCTGTCTGGCCTAGGCCAATCACTTAATAAATACTGCCTCCATTGAGACACCTGAGTGGCTGAATTTGAGGAGCACCAATGTGAGCAGGAAGGGGACACTGCAAGAGGATCAGGAATCTCAAGTTCTAGTCTGCCTCAGAGAAAAATTGTTTTGTGCTATGAAGCAAGACATATCATCTGTGCCTTAGCTATCCCATCTACTAACTGTGGCTAGCAATGTTTGCTATGATTACCTCGGATGATCTGTGAAATCCCCAATAATAAAAAGTAAAATAAATAAACGAGGTGGGGCCTCCCTGGTGGCGCAAGGGGTTAAGTCTCAGCACCGTGAAGGTATCTACAGCACAAGTTCGATTCCTGGCCACGGAGCTTCCCACATGGTACAGCAGACCTCTCCTGTCTCACCCACTGCTCCCACCAGCAGTGTACTTCAGTAGACCTGCCTGTTCTGCTCCCCACTCTGTCTCTGGTGAATCCTCCTCCCCACCCCCATACACACACCTCTAGCCTACACCCAGCTCTTACATGCATAAATAAATAAATCTTTAAAATAAATAAATAAGTAAACAAGGTAACACAAAAGCCAAGAGGTTTCAGTGTCGTGGGTTTTGGCTGTATTTTGCTTTTGAAATATTTGGAGAATACTGATCAAAGGAACAAATGAACTATCTAAACCTACTAAGAGATGGCATCAGCATGTTGTTATGGGTTTTTGCAGGGATAGAGGTGTTAAATTTCTCCTGCTTTGAAGACTGATGTCACCTGACAGACCTCCTCATCATTCACACCTTGCTCTAATCATGATACTCCTCAAATGAAGGGGAGGTTAGGAAAATGGCTTTGGTGTCTTTTCCCACTTCCCACCACTCCCCAGAAATCTTGGAGTCTCTCCAGATATTGACAGTAGCCTAAGTATTTTGGTTCTGCATTTTCCTTCTTCAGTGATACCCCAGTCCAGTTTCCCCTCTTGTTTCAAGCAATCCATAGATGTACATGTGTGAATACCTCTATGTATCTGTCAATTGGAGATGTAAAATAGAAGTTTTAAATAATTTGATGCCACTGTTCGGATAACTCGGGGTGGATGACATAAATGACATTATTCCCACATTTTCAAAGAATCTGAGCCTCTTAGACTTCTAGTGGTCATTCCCAATTACTCAATTTGACATCCTGCATGTGCATATAGTGAATTTTGTCCAAAGAGTCTCAAAAGCTAGCCTGATATCTGAACCAAAGTACATCATTTGCTACTGCTTTATTTTCCTTTCAAAGTCAGGAGTCATCTGGGTGACAAAGGGCAAAGCAAGGGAGTTGGCTCCCTGGCCTACTGGGAGAGTTGTAGAGTACCCTCTAAAACCTGGTGTTATAAATCCAGAGACAAGGACTTCCGCCAGGGATAATAGCCCTTGCTCCTGAACAGAAATGAAACATATGAACTTAATAACAACTTTATATATTGAAGCTGACATAACCAATGATAGAAGATCTAGGGCAGGTGATTGAAAACACAGGGAATCAAAGAATTGGAGAAATAAGGCAGATTGTATCAACTGTTGCCAAGAAATACTGATATTTAAATATATAATCGAAACAGAGACCAAAGGATTATCCCTTAAGAAATCTCTAGCACATAACTTAATATTTTGTAATGTATGTAACTCAGTCATTATGCTATATGTTGAAAGGAAGTAGAGGATGGGAAGGAATAAGGCACGATATTGGCACTGGAGCTTTGGTAGAACATGATATACATACTGAAGTGTGAAGTTCTACTCTGTAAATCACTTACTTAAATAAAAGGCAAATTAATAAAATCTCAACCAAAAAATCTACCTCTGCATTCCTGTCACATTGACACTTTTGTGAACTGTTTATCTTAAGAAAATAGAAATTTTTGTATGATAAATAATAATCATACCCTTCCAATTTACATATGGGTCAACTGGAGCCTAGAAATATTGGATCATTTCTCTAAGCTCTTATAACAAGAGTTTGAATGAAGATGCTGGAAAAAATTTTTATGTATACATAGTTTATGTATACATAAACTATGAATATAGTTTTCCTTTTTTAACTTTTTTTTATTTTATCTTCATTTTTCAAATGCTATACTCATTTTTTAATTAAAATGTACAAAATCTATTATAAACAAATCACCTAAAATCTTATCACCTAGAAATAACACATTAGACATCTGGGTGAAAATATATCTCAAAATAATTTCCTTTCTCTTACATCTCTAATACCTCCATTGCCCCATTAAATGGTGCAGATGTCAAGCAAAGCTTTCATTTTTTTCTTTGCTACACATATTATTGGTACCTAGAATTTGAATATTGGTGAGGTATGGGACAAAATGTGTAAATGGAGGCTTCTGGAGTGGAAATTTCAAAGCTCAACAGAAATTTACTGTGTTGATCCAGTAAGAACAGAATTCCAAAAGAAATACCATAGAGACAGAGAAAGCAAGACCTCAGTGGGCATTGCCAGGCACTAGGGAAACAGGGTCTGTTATTGGTGGACATTGGAACCTACCAAAATTTGCTTGTTCCCAAGTGGCTGTGAGGAACAAGGTTGAGGAACTGTCCAGAGCTCAGTCAGTGGGAGTATATACCCCTTATATTTCAAAGGCCCACTAATGCTTTCCTGAATGAATCTTCCTGACAGGCAGGAGGAATGACCAGAACTGGAAAGCTCAGACTTGGTCATACCACTCAGACTTAATGAGAACTATAATGTGATCCAGTTGTGGATGTGACAATGTCAACTATTCAGAAAAGCTGCAGCAACCCCCAATTCGTCTTGGTAACAAAAGAACCTGCTCAAAGGAACTGGATTTAGGATGTATCTGTGGTGGTCTCCAATCTCAAGGGAATATGGCTGAAATCTAGCTCCAGCTGTGAATCAAAAACGTTTAAATTGACCCTCTGGGTTTGAAAACGCACCTGGGAGTGACTATGCCCATCACAGGAAACAGTGTCCTAGAAAGAGGAAAAAATCTTTTGCTTGAGGCATACAACCAAGACCTTTCAATTTGAGAATTCAAAGAAATAACAACTTATTTTGAACCACAAGTTCATAAAATGGGTCATATTGTTTATGACTATGTCCATATTTAATTTTTTTTTATTTTTCACTTTTAAATAAATGTTACCACATTATACATGCCATTGGTAGTAAACTTTTTCATTCAGTGTTGTATAGTGGCTGACATTCTACATCAATTAATGTAGACTGACACCCTTAATTGACATATTAGAAAATAAACAAATGTGCTAAGAGTTGTTTCCTTACTAATGGACACTGAACTTGAATCTTTTTCTTTGTCAATATTATGATCATTGATATAATTATCATTATTAAACATTTATCTTCTGTATTTGTTTCACTATTTCCTTATAACCATTCCCTGATGTAGAATTGCTCAATCAAAAAGGATTTAAATTTATTTTTGGTGACTTCTGCCAAACAGTCCTTGGGAAATATTGTACTAATTTGTACTCTACCAATAGGGCATGTGTGTTCAGTTCCCTGTAGTCTTTTTACATGTTGTATTAGCAAATATTTTTTATATACAAATATAATAAATAGGGAGAAAGGCTGCTTTTATAGAATAGCTGGAATTTTAAATATATTTTCCATGTTTATTGGCCAATTTTAACTGTTCTATTGTTAATCACCCTTTATGTCCCATGCAGACTTATTTCCATAGGTATAATCTTTCTCTCAATGTTTCATAGGCTTTTATTAAGAGATATTAACTCTGATATAATTGCAAATGCTTTCCCTACTTTTTCATTCTTTAACCTTTGTTACACGATATTTATCCAGGTGAACGTTATCACTTTAAGTAGTCAGCTCTATCATGCTTTTCTTTTGTGGTTTCTGGCTGGAATGTTATACTTTAAAAGCCCTCCTGAGGCTCAAAATTACCAAATCATTCATATTTTCATCTAGTATTTATAAGGCATAATTTCATATTAAGATACTGTACATCTAGAATTATTTTAATGCCTCATCCTTTTGAAATGTCTAGTGAATTATGCCAATGTTAGTTACTGAATAATTAGGTATTGAATAGCCTATCTCTTCTCTATTACTTAAAATGCTAAATTCCCAAATATTCTTGGAACATCTAGAATTTTTGTTTGTTTCACTAATCTGAGTTCCTCAGTCTTCCACTATGACATAGTTTGATCACTGATCATTTGAATATTATTTAATATCAGTAAATCCTTTGAAAATATTCAAGAAATTTTAACAAATCTTAAGAGAATCAGAGGTATGAAATGAAGTCAGGAAAGTAGAAGACCATTGAAATAAATTAATGTTTAGAACACCCATGTGAATCCACAGGTTCAGTTTATCATGTAAACAAAACCACACAGAGATAGAGAATTCCATACTCTATGAGTTTGTGGAGGAATCTTAAGGAATATATTTGAATGACAATAAATGCAATTGATACAAACCCCTCATTTACCCATTATGTCATGTAAGGAGAACATGCAATTCTCTCAAATTCCTTCCATAATTTTAATACAATTTTAGATTTTTTCATAGGTATACAATGCTTTTTTTTAAGGTGGAGTCATTTTTGTTGTTGATGAAGTAACACTGGTTTACAACATTGTATGGATTCAGAAGTATAGTATTTCACATCTTCGATGTATAAAATCTATTTTAAAGAGAATTTTTTCATAGTGCTGTGCCCAAACCATTAAGGATAGGCCAGGGAGATTCCCCCATGACGCAGCAGACCTCTTCTACGTCGCCGCTGTTATGCTCAGCAGTGTATTTCAGTCGATCTGTCTGTTCTGCTCCCCACTCTGTCTCTGGTGAATCCTCTCACCACCCCACGCTTCTGGCCTACACCTCAGCTTGTATGCATAAATAAATAAATCTTCAAAAAAAAATGAGCATTTTTTTTTGCAAATGTTTCATCAATATAGACCTTTCCTAGAACTCCTCATACAAGATCAAATTTTTATTCCATCATCCTTCAGAGCATCCGTGCATCTGTCTTATATTACAGAGTTACTGGAACTTCTAATAACCCAGACACTGAAGCTTTAGGACATGCTCAGTGTTGAATAAAATGCATCAGTTGGCATTATCTAAAGGTACAAACTGATAGTATATTACTTTCTTTATATTTTCCAATAAAGTTGATTTATGTTTTCCAACCCCAATAGAGCCTAATTTTGTTTGTATCTTGCAAAGAATTATTCTATTTTTTCTGTTTTCAAATGTATTTGCATAGAGCTAAGATCTATATAGCACCCTCTTTTGTAGTTTTCTGGTTTTTTAATTGTTTTTTGTATCTCTTACATTTTGTATTCCCCTTGGGTAACCCACCACCAATTCACCCGTGACCCATAACTGTGGTCCCTTGTGTGCTTTTCTACTCCATTTTGTGCCCTTATCCTCCCCTCCCTCGCTGAGTGTCTCTCTCTTCTTTGGTTTACCTATATTCCTGTTACAAGTGAAACCATTTGCTATTTTTCTCTTTCTTTCTGGCTTATTTTGCTGAGCATGATTCCTTCTAGTTTCATCCATGTCACTGCAAATTGCATGTGTTTATCTTCTTGAATGCTGAATAGTATTCCATTGTGTATATGTACCATATTTTCTTAATACAATCATCTATTTTTGGACATCTGGGTTGTTTCCATACCTTAGTTATTAATGCTTATTTCCCATTAGTCATATCTGGTATATTTGCCCTTTATCCTTTCCTTCTATGTTTTTATTTCATCAAGTTATGTAGTGATTCTATTTAAAAGAAACACTTAGATTTTGATTTTTCAACTAGGTTTTCTGTTTTTTAATCATTATATTTTGCTCTTTATCTTGTGTCCTTGTGTTCTCTTAGGTTATTTCTCCTATTTTTGGCCTTTTAGCTGAAAATTCAGCCTATTATATAATTAAATATGCTTAGGAATAGTAATTTTTCTATGACAACTGTTTTAATTAAATGTAGCCATATTTTCATTAGTTTTTAGGAATTTTTCAAATTTTACTTGGAATTCTCCCTTACATTCAAGAAATGCAATTCCCTAATTCTCAGGAGGGAGACATTTTTATTTTTTAATTTTACCAAATTATTGTATTATTGCTTTGTTACCAGCAAGCATTTATAATGCTTCTGTTGTATGGAACTTACTGATGTTTAGATTGTGACTTTATCTATGATGGACTTTTTTCTGTTTCATGTGTGCTTGCATATAAATATGTGAGATTTTTGCCTTGAGCATATACATAAATATGGGACTGATGGGTCTTAGACTCTGAGGGCCTTCAACTTTATCACATAGGTCCAATTGTTCCCACCTTTTGAAATGTACAAGACTTTTTTCCACATACGCTCACCAGCATATCCATAATCAGAAATATGTTTTTGCTATTATGATACACATGAAGTAATAATTCATTACACTGGTCAACAGTGAGAACATTACTGACTTAAAAAGGCCCTAATCTGCAGTATCTTGGTGTGCTGAACATGAATATAACCCTGAAAATTTTTTAGTAGCTCTCATTTTGAAGATATTTCATATAATTCATTTTATATGTTTCACTATATAAATTTATCCAGTAGGACTGCAACAACATCCTAAATCAGCTTAGAATGATGTAATATTGCATCACATTGCATAACACCATCGTGCACACATCATCCAGAGTTGACTGCATCATTTTCTGATGCAATGTAATACTACTGCCAGGAGGCTGCTGAAGTAAGCTGACATCAGCAGTTCACTATATAAAGCCCTGTCAGCAAGGTTGACCACTGAAAATACTTCAGACTTGGTGTGAGACAGTTTAAGCTACTGCTCCATAGAACTGTTATTATTTTATCCACAACACAGAACAGTAATGTCTCAAATGTGCGTGAATAGCGTGGACAATTTCTGCTCTATGTGTGGGGAAGTGACATTTGCCAACCAGAAGGAAAGTATCACTTCTCAAGTGAAGAAGGCTTATCATCTTTACTTCAGATGCAAGGGTGGTGACCAAGACAAGCCTTGGGCCCTGAATACATGCTGTGCTACATGAACAACACAGTTTTCACAGTGGTGAAATGGCAAAAGACCATCAATGTTGTTTGAGGTCTCCATGGTGTGGAGAGAGCCAAGCAACCACATAAAAGACTGTTACTTCTGCTTGGTTCCTCCTCTTTCTGGCAGAATAATGAAGCAAAAGACGTTGAGAATAGTCCACCTAAACATTCTGTCTGCATTGAGACCAGTTCCACATGGTGAGGGACTTCCTATTCTAGAACCTCCAGCAGAATATTCTCTTGATTCATCTGATGAGGACAGGGTGAGCCGACCTGTTCTTCTCCTGTTCCAGCAGCATGCAGTGATCCAGATTTTCACTGTGGTGCATCATCAACCCCACATAGGCTAACACAGGTAGAACTAAATGACCTGGCTTGTGATTTGACCGTTTCAACAACTTGCTGCAGGGCGATGCAAAACAAGCATGGAATGCTTTTTGCCTAGTGTCTACAAACTTTCTTGGGAATGTTAGGATAGAAAACTACAAGGAATTAATAGAAGACATGCTGATGCAGTATCAGAAACTGGGCTGCAGTATGTCTCTAAAGATCCACTTCCTTCATTCCCATCTGGATTTCTTCTCTGGAAACTGTGGTATGGTTAGTGATGAACATGGCGAATGTTTTCATCAAGATATCGCATCAATGGAACAAAGATACCAGGGAAAATGGCCCACTACAATGCTGGCTGACTACTGCTGGACACTCCCCAGAGATGCTCCTGAGAAGCTGTACAAGAGACAAGCGAAGAAATCTAAGAAGTAGTCTATGACTTGATTTTTTACAGGTATTAACCATAGGCCTATTAGTGTTGGCATGCATTTCGTGATGTAAACATCCATTTATTGCAGATTACAAAAAAAACCTAGACCCAAAATTAGAATTTTACTGTCATATTCATGTTGAGTACATACAAATTTACACGAAATGACTAATTTTATTTCAGTAACATGATTTTTGTAAAAATTTGTTGACCAGTGTATTGAATAAGACAAATAAAATTTATTTGATTTTATGGAGCTTATCTGTAGTATAAGGAGTATGATGGTAAATAACTTAATAAACAAAATATCAACTATTGAAAAGTGCTATGATGTAATGTGCTAAAACAGTGTGTGTCAGGCAAGGCCTCTGAGATGGGCCTTGAATTGAGAGTACAGGAAGTAAAGGAGCCTGGCCTTCTATGCTCCTCAAGACCTAGAGTAGTAGTAGTATGCAGTAGCAGTAGTAGTAGTAGTAGTAGTAGTAGTAGTAGTAGTAGTATGGGTAGAGAGAAAAACATGACCAGGATGATTAGAAAGAATGAATTGAAGAATTGAAGAATGGCTAAGAATGAGATGGTAGAGACGGCAGAAGCCAGATTAGGCAGGGCCTTGTAGGATAAGACATTGGCTTTAAATTTTGGAGTAATGGGAAAATATTGTAATGTGTGCACAGGGAAATTAAAGGATTGGATTTACATCTTTAATTGATCACTTTGGCTGTTGAGTTGAGAAATTATTGTAGGACAGTAATATCTGAGATCATTTGTATAGTGACAGAGAGTGATAAGAGTGGCTTGTGTTAGACTAATAGAAGTATATTTGGAGAGATGTGGACAGGCTTAGGAAGCTATTCCTCACATATGTTGATGGATTAGATTTCTTGGCCATTAAGGTCTTACTTCTGATACTGCTGATAGATGACTCTTAGTCTACCTAGCACAGAATTGGGTCATTTGTTTTTAATCTTTAGAATGGATATTTCATTAATAATATTACTTTATATTATTTAGCAAAAATAATAAATCTTTTTATTTCTTCAAGCATATGTTATTTTAAGTGTTTAAGTAATGACTTCAGATAATTAATTTCAAAGATAATATACAGAGTGGAGTGGCAAGATAGTAGCAGGATGAAGATTCCAAGCTAGAAATAGCAATTAGGCAATAACAAGAGATAAAAGCCATCCAAGCTGGAAAAGAAGAGGTAAAACTATCACTATTTTCAGATGACAGGAACTACATAGAAAACCCTAGACTCCACTGAAATAGTTTAGAAACATTAAGTACGTATAGAAAAGTGCTAAGCTATAATACCAACATACAAATGTCGCTGCATTCTTATAGGCAAACAACAAACTAGAAAAGAAAGAAATCAGTCAAATAATTCTACTTACATTGCACCAAAAGTATTAACTATCCAGGTTAACTCTAGATATTTAACCTAGGTGGATGGAAGAAAAACAATGGCAACAATAAACTACTCAGACCACATCAGGTAAAAAGGTTCTGTATAGCAATCTGTCTATTATTGATAAGCTATCACAAAATAAACCTACTGAAAGTGGGAAATATTTGCTGATCATATATCCAGCAAGGAGCTAAAATCCAATATCCTCAATGAATTAATATAACTCAACAAATAGAAAAAAAGAATCCAATAAAAATTGTTAAATGGATACTTCTTCAAGGAATACATAAATATCTAACATACACATCAAAAAATGTTTATCACTCATCATCAGGGATATTCAAATCAAAACTACACTTGTAAGAAAGGCTCTTGTCAAAACTAACAAACAAAAAACAGAGGCTATAAATATTGGCAAGGATGTAATGAAAAAGGAACTCTTAAACACTGTTGGTGGGAGTTAATACTGGTCCAGCCATCCCTAGTATGGTGGTTCCTCAAAATTAAATAAGATATACTATGTAACATAACAATTCCACTCCTAGGTATCTGTCCTAGGAATGCAGTATAAATAAATAAACTAACTAACTAACTAACTAACTAATTCAAAGAAATATATGCACTGTAACAATCATTGCAGCACTAGTTACAATAGCAAAGCTATGGAAACAGCCTAAGTAGCCAACAACAAAGGAATGAATTAAGAAGATGTGATATATACATATCAATAGACGCTGAGAAAGCATTTGACAAAGTGCAACACCCATTTATGATAAAAGCCCTTGAATACCTTGGGATAGAAGGAACATACCTCAACATAATAAAAGCCATATATGAGAAACCCACGGCCAATATTATCCTCAACGGTGAGAAGCTGAAGGCCTTTCCCCTAAGATCAGGAACAAGGCAAGGATGTCCACTCTCACCATTACTTTTCAATATAATACTGGAAGTCCTAGCCAGAGCAATTAGACAAGAGAAAGACAT
>PVIJ01012202.1:0-50899 GCA_004024925.1 Scalopus aquaticus | reverse complement strand
AGGTGTGAGGTGGTATCTCATAGTGGTTTTGATTTGCATTTCCTTGATTATAAGTGATGTTGAGCATTTTTTCATGTATCTGTTGGCCATTTGCTTTTCTTCTTTGGAGAAGTGCCTTTTGAGCTCTTCTGCCCATTTTTTGATTGGGTTATTGGCTTTTTTTTTGTTGAGTTGTGTGAGTTCCTTGTAAATTTTTGTTGTCAATCCTTTATCAGATGTATTGTGTGCAAAGATCTTTTCCCAGTTGGTAGGGTGTCTGTTAGTTTTGGTTAATGTCTCTTTTTCTGTACAGAAGCTTTTTATTTTGATATAATCCCATCTGTTTATATTGTCTTTCACTTCCTTTGCTTTGAGGGATGAGTCTTTCAAGATTTTGCTGAGATGTATGTCATGTAGAGTTTTGGCTATATTTTCTTCTATACATTTTATGGTTTCAGGTCTTACATCCAGGTCTTTTATCCATTTTGAGTTGACTTTTGTGCAAGGTGTGAGGTAGTAGTCTAGCTTCATTTTTTTGCATGTGGCTGTCCAGTTTTCCCAGCACCATTTATTGAATAGACTGTCCTTGTTCCACTGCATTTTCTTTGCTCCTTTGTCAAAGATCAGTTGTTCATGGATATGTGGCTTTAATTCTGGGTATTCTATTCGGTTCCATTGGTCTTTCTGTCTGTTTTTGTTCCAGTACCATGCTGTTTTAATTATTATGGCTTTGTAATATAGTTTGAGATCAGGGAGTGAAATTCCTCCATTTTCTTTCTTTTTAGTTAGGAGGGCTTTAGCTATGCGAGGTTTTTTGTGGTTCCATATGAATTTCATCAGCAGTCGATCTATTTCTTTGAAGAATGTCATTGAGATTTTTATTGGAATAGCATTGTCATTCAGCTGTTTTTCTAAATTAAACATCTAGATAGCCTAACTGTGGTTGCTTCTTTCTTTCTTTCTTTCTTTCTTTCTTTCTTTCTTTCTTTCTTTCTTTCTTTCTTTCTCTCTCTCTCTCTCTTTTCTTTCTCTCTTTCTTCTCTCTTTTTTTCTCTCTCTCTGTCTTTTCTCTCTCTCTCTCTCTCTCTCTCTTTTCTTTCTATTTATTGATGCATACAAGCTGGGGTATAGGCCAAAGGCGTGGGGCGGTGAGAGGGTTCACTAGAGACAGAGTGGGGAGCAGAACAGGCAGATCGAGGGAAATACACTGCTGAGGGGAGCAGCAGGCGAGACAGGATAGGTCTGCTGTGCCATATGTGGGTTAGTTCCCTAGTGGGGGATGAACTCAGGCCACAGTTGCTAGTTTGATAGCACTGAGACTTTAACCACTGTGCCACCAGGGAGGCCCCCTGCACCATTATTTCTAAAGTGTTAAAAAACATAAATAATTTACCATAAGCCACCTAACTTGAAGAGCAGACAGGTGATTTCTAACTAGAAGGAGCACCTCTAACTGCTACCCAGGATGTCATGTCACAGAGCTTGTCTTATTGTCCATATGCACAAGTCTGCAGAATCCCTTCCAGATTCCTACTAAGTCATGCATTTTACTTCCAATGAAACTTCTTCCTGTTCTCGTTTTCAGGATTACATTGGTTCTGTCATCATCAGGGCTACAGAATATATATCTGAATTTTAATAAATATGATGAATATATGAACAGTGTATTCTTGCCTTAGTAAAATGGTTCATCTAGTTTATCTTTGGAGTGTCTTTGTTTTTCTTTCATTATCTTTTTATTTATCGCTGAAATATTCTATTGACTTGAAGTTTATGGCTCTATCCTCTGTGTTGGCTTGAAGCCCTTTCCATCCTCCCACCCTCATCCCTTCTTTCTTTCCTTCCTTCCTTGCTTCTCTTTTCATCCTCTCTCTCTCTCTGCAGTTTATATCATTTGAAAAATAATCAAGTAAAAACATTAGAAATCTAATAAGCATTTCAAATACTTAAATATTTTTGTTCTAGAAAGAGACTAGTCTTGATTCATATTGCATTTCAAGCTTGAATCAAGTTAGAAGATGAAAGTTTTCTCTCTCTCTTTCTCTCTCTCTCTCTCTCTCTCACTCTCTCTCTCTCTCTCACACACACACACACACACACACACACACACACTGGTAACTCACTTGATAAACGCTTGCCAATTTTTGTGGTGAATATTCTACAGTGTGCTATTTTAAACAGACCTTATTTAAAGCTTCTTTGCTTGAAGTGGGTCATTCTATACTTTCCAACATTCAGATACGGTAGTCTCTACAAAATCAAGTACTTTTAAGGCTAGAAATTAAATTCATTTCAAATAATTTATTGACCGGTTTCTTATTATGAATCTCTTCAAGCATTTATAGGATGAAAGAAATATATCTTTATTGAATTCCTCTTCTGTATCAGATGCCTTACTATGAGTCTTTACCCTGAGTATGGGCTTCCTAAGTTGAAATCTGGGCCTTAACCACTGTCCACCTGCATGACATGGGCAGATTACTTAATCTTGCTGTATCTTCATTTTGCCATCTTTGAAATGGGGATAATGACAGGATTTAGTTCAGATGTAGTTGTGAAGATTAGATAATATGATGATATATTTAGCATAGTGCCTAGCACCTAATCAGTATTCATCCTTAATGTTGTAGCACCTTCAGTCCTTATTATTACTCAGTGAGGCAGAATTGTTCAATCTATTTACAAGATGAGGTGAAGTTTATAACTGAATCCAAATCACAAAGCTTTTCACTAGCAGAGCCGGTATTTGAACTTCATCTATCTAGTTCCAGAGTCTATATACTTCACTGCACTGTATTCTCTCATGCATATATGTATATAAATCATTATCAGATATATTTTTGATATGATTTTTGACTTTAAGGATAAATCAGTAAATTTGAATTTATCAGGAATTTCAACAACCCACTAACTCAAGTAACAGGAATATTTATAGCCATTCTGAATTTATATTTTATGAAAAAGAAACATGATGAAAAACTAATTGATAGAGAAGTTTAACTGAAGAACAGGGGGGAGGGAGAGGAGGAGAAATAATGCACACACAAATTCCAAGGTGTATTTTAAATTTGGGATAGATTTAAAACAAAATCTTACCCCATTTACCTGTCTAAAAATTGTTTTGAAGTCATAATCGTGTAGTTTGAAAAACACAGTTTAGTTATCTGAATTTCAACTCTGCTCAGTTTGGGGGCCCTGAGCCTCAGTTCTTATTTCTAAAATCATGGCACTAGCATGTACTTCATAGGTTCCTTAAGAAGTGAGACCATGTTTGTAAAATTCCTGGGATAGTTTCTAGGATTTATATGTCCTAGGTGATACCCATAAATGGTAGGCTATCTTACAATAATTTTTTGAAGTTGTGTAAGTTTCTAAAAAGTTTCCTCAATAATGTTAAAAGACACTCAGTATAATCATACCATTGTAGAATTTTAGAGATAGATGGCGAATAAAAGAGCTTTTAGTTCGATTACTTCATTTTATGTTTGAGAACATTGAGAACAAGTCTAAGGGAATTGATGAAAAGCACACAGCTAATTAAAATCAGAGTTGGGATTAGAACCAGGCCTCTTAATTAATGGATCCCCTAATATTTTAAAGTTGTGAATGAATGATCATATCACTTGAGCAATAAATTATGAAATTTATCAATGTGAACAGTTTAGAGTTGCAATCAAATAATACTTATACTACTGTTAGATGTATATTTAGTGACAGCCAAAATTATTATTGTGTTGCATGATAATAAGGCATAGATGATAAATAGTACATAATAATAATTATCATTGTAATTATTTTGTACAACTAAGCCTAGAAAGTGAAAAATAAATTGCAGAAGAATAGGAAACTGTGCTGAAGGCCACTATGAAACTTCTTGAATCTGATGTTCAGGGGGCCGTAGGTTAGTTTTATTTTAACGGTAAAAGGTAAGAGGTGGGACAAGAAAGTCCTTTGAACTCCTTTTCCTTTGAGAGGAAGGACAAGCACTCACCTCCTCCAGTGTTAATGGAGGAATCAGCCGATACTTTCCTTTCTATCAGCTTCTTACTGGGATCTGGAAGTTTTAGCTACCAAAATCCAATCCTTAGTAATTCAAGTCAGCATTCAGAGAAGGGCCTCCCTGGTAGTGCAACAGGTTAAGCACAGTACTATGAAGCCATCCAGAGCTACTGCAGCACGAGTTCAATACATGGTGCAGCAGACCTCTCCTGCCTTGCCTGCTACTTGCCTCAGCAGTGTATTTCCGTCGATCTGCCTGTTCTGCTTCCCACTCTGTCTCTGGTGAATCCTCTCGCCACCCCACACCTCTGGCCTACACCCCAGCTTGTATGCATAAATAAATAAATAAATCTTTAAAAAAATATTCAGAGCAGAGTGATTGGACAACTTTGCAGTTAGCAAAACTATTGTCTGTTTTCCATTATCCCTGTGTTCTGATTCCCAACACTATAGTTGTTGGACGATGACACACTGGAAGTCTCAAAGACACTTGGGTTAGAGCACGCTCCTTAACCTCTGTGGTCCTTGGAGAAAACCCTAGGTGTTCCCACTCCTCTTCCCTTCCTCGGCTGGATAAGAACTCCCCCCTTGTTCTATCAGGATTCACTCCTGTGATGGAGGGATAGGCTCACAGTACAAAGATACCCCACGGGGCTCACATAGTTCCTACCTGTAGGCTTTCTGGAGAGGGATGGCTTTCATTTACATGTGAATATGTAGGTATTTACACGTGAATACATAGGTTTACTTAAATTGCTTTCCTAATATTAAACTGAGGGAAAAGGGCTTCTGTAAGGGTGTGGAAGTGAGGGAGAAGTATTAGGAGGTACATTGTGAGAAGTGGGAGTTTTAGGGGAGAAGTTATCTTAATTGGGCAGCTTTGGTCAGGCATGAAAGCGAAAATGTACCAAACAACAGGGAAGGTACAAATGCACAGGAGGAAGAAGGCTTTTAAAGACAAACCTCAGGTGTACCACAGAATCTCTCAAAGACTTCCTCTTCCTCACTTCTCTCTCTCCCTACTCCGCCTCTGAAAGGCTGATACTTAAATGTGATCAAGTCCCTGGTGCACCTCCATTCTTGAATGGTGAAACTATACAAATTGCTAACTTAGGGATTATTTGTATGAACACCTTTGTAGAAAAAAATCCCAGGTCTATCTTAGAGCAGTGGATGAGTGTATTTGTCAAAAACCAACCAACCAACCAACCAACCAACCAAAGCAAACTAACCAACCAACCAAACAAACAAACCCCAAACACACACACACACACACACACACACACACACACACACACACACACACACGAGAATATTTTTCTGCCTGTGTCTGCATACAGTATAGTTGGAACTCTGTGACCTAGTGACATTCCTCCTGCACCTTGCCTCTCTCTGCACTTTTCTCATTGATAGGTCTGTCTTCTTTATTCAGGTCACCCAGACAGTGTGTGTGGGGAGAGGATGGAGGTTGGTATCACTATTGCTCTGTGCTCTGAGCTTCCCCTGAACTGCATTACTTGGGTTTGGTGACAAGTATAGCTTTGTCACAGCTACTGTTACTTATCTGGCTACCTTGTTGCTCTTGTCACTCAGGCTGCCATTTTTATTACTCTTGCTTGATTCCCCTTTCCCTGCACAACCAGCAATTTTGTGGCTCTAAAGTGCTACTCCGCATTGCTGCTTGCTCTCCTGACTCTGGAGCTAGAAAAGATATTTGCCCCAGGAGGGTGATGATATCTCTTAATTTTAACTAGTCTAACTTTTAAGTGGAGGATGGAGTAGGTTTGGAGCTGGGAAGAACTTGTTTGAGTCTAGCTCTCTGTTATCCTGTGACTTTGGGCAAATTATTTAAAATTTGGGACTTTGGTTCTTTACTCATCAATTGGAGACAGTGATGCCTTCTTAGAGGATTGTTATGAGAAATAGGGTATTTTATGAAAGATGCCTACCTATAGTAGGCATTTAGTTGGTGGTATTGAGGTCATTATTTAAATGGGCACAGTTCTTTTGGCCAATAGGAGACAGATAGCAGAGTTTCTCAGGTGGACATGGAAATTAGGACACTTCTCATGACCTTATTTAGTTGGTTGGTTTTTTATGGGTGGTTTCTAGGGTAACGTCTGTTTCCAGGGAATGTGACTAAGTTAAAGATCTCATTTCTACATATTCTGGATAATGGGATTTTATGGAAAAAAAATTTAAATAACTAGCAAATGAATATATCATGGACAATTGAATCTTTTCTTAACGAACCCAGATTGAGCATAAAAATAGCTAAACTTTTCAGAGTTGAGCTGGTGGCTGTAGGGACCAAAGGTTGTGTGACTGTCTTGATTATATTTAATTCCTTATAGTAAGGTATTACCAGGAAGAGACCTGTCTTACATGAACCCAAGACAGTGCTGTTAAGCTGTGGCCATGGCTGTACATAGTGATGGAATTGTTGGTTCAGGATCCATTTCTAAGATGTGTGAAAAGAAAGGTCCCAGCCCTTATCTTTTCTGATACATGGAAGAAAGGAGTTTCTCAGAACAACAGCATCTTGAAGAGGGGCTCCTCATTCTGGCATGCATTCTAGATGATATCCAAACCAATACCAATGCCTATACTAATAGCTATGCTATATTAATGTTAATGCTAACACTAATTCCAATATTAATAAATGATAATATTAATATTGCAATACTTCTCTGACACACAATGTTATTTATTGAGGATTACATATATGTCAGATATTCTGACAAGAATTTGTAGGTAATATCACATTTAATACTCACAAGAACTTTTTTTGGTGAGGAAATATACAGTGCTTAGTACATACCCTTAGTACAGGCCCTACTTTAGGTATTTTATGGTTATGTACTTATTTAATTCTCACTGTAATCATAAGAGGCAGGTATAGGGATTTTTCAAATGATGAGAAAATGAGTGTCAGGGAGGCTGATCACTTTGCCAAGTTTACACCGTTAAATATGTGGCAGATCAAAGAGTGAAAATGGAGATTTGATGCAGTGATTCCACTGGTAGACATCTACCCCCGAAACTAATCTGAAAGGAAACTTGCATTACCATGTTTATTACAGCATTATTTGCTATAGTTAAATTTTGGAGACAACCAACTCATCTGCCCCATAACAGGTGAGTGGATCAGGGAGATGTGGTGTATAGACACAATAGAATATTACTTAGTAATCAAAAAAGATACACTAATGCCATTTGCCAAAACACAGATGGAGCTGGAAGGGATAATGCTAAATGAAATAAGTCGGAAGGGGAAAGATAACTGTCATATGGTATCACTAATACATGAAACACAAAGTAAGTGAAGTAACAGGTAAAGGACAAGCTTAAAAACTAACACTTGGTAGCTGACTATAGAACTGAAGCACCAAGGTAGGGGGAGGGATGGGGGAAGGGTAAAGACAAAGTGGGAAGGACACAATGTCTGTGGTGATGGAATATGGCTGAGTTGGTGGTGGGTACACTACAGTGGTAGTTCCTGATGGGGGTACCCCAGTATTACCTCAATGAAGAATTAAAAAAAATAGAGTTCTGACTCTCAATGTGGTATAGTATGGTGCATTTGTGTGTTCAGGATTGCCATGATATATTTCCTTTTTTTAATAAATGATTTCTGCATTTACTAATAACATTTCTCATAGTAAATGACCTCAGAAGAATGAATTTTTTGTTAAAAGATAATTTTACACTCAAATTTTGTTCCACTTGAGTATATTTTAAATCAGAAATATATTTCCTTGATTTTTCTTAATTTCACCAAACCGATTTGAATATAGGCTTAAAAAATGACTCCAAGGCTGAGATATAGTCCATTTGATGAATAACACTGAGATTGTCTTTTGAGATCTCTTAATGGTTTTTGAAAATTTCACAATGTATACTTTGTGATAAATACTTCATCATATTTTATTTGTGTATATCTCTTTAATAGTAGACAAAGACACCAGAACTATTTCCTTAAATTGTTCTTGTCAAGCATCATTTTATTGTAGAAATTTCTTTCACTAAATTGGATTTTGGGGAGAGCTTCGAGCTTAATGTTTATGGGGAATTTTCAAAGGAATTAGATTTTTATTATTTTTCTTAGTTTCATATTTGATTTTAATGTTCAGAAGTATGTTCCAAATAAGGCTATTGAGACTATTTTTTTCTTTTCTTTTTTTTTATCTGCAGATCAACCAAAACATAATCTGTACAGAGTAAATGCATAGCTATTTTCCTGGGTCTCAGTTCTCCACTAAAGAGACCCTCAAGGGGCTAACTGGTAGTTCATTTTTCCTTTAATCCATACAGTGGCCTATAAATGCAACCCAATGTCATTTGTCATTGGCAGTGGAATTAACATTTTACAACATAGGCCTTCTGGATGACAGTGACTGGAATCAGACATCCATACATTACAGCTTTCGCAAGGTTTTTGAACTGTGAAAGGTGCTAAAATCGAGGACTGATCCTGTCAGGCATCTAATCATACCACAGACCGGCACTATTATGTGGTCCCTGATGGAATTCAGAAGTGACAAGAATTCTTTCATGATTTAAAGCAGGGTTCTTAAACTGAGATTCATATACTTCCAAATCATCTGTGTTTAGAACTGAAGGGTCTATGAACTCAGTGGGGGGAAAAGCCACCTATTTATTTTCACTAATCTAGCTGAAGTTTAATATTTCCTTCACTTATGAATATAGGCCACAAACCACAATGGTATTAGTTTTTACCTGTGATTCTGTCTCTGACAGAAATCACAGATATTTTTCCTTGCATATTATTGTTACCAGTATCACAAAATATGTTTTATCCTCCTTTCTACTTTATAGTCGTGATATCTGTTCAACATACTGTGAGATCTTAAAATTTAATGTTTTAATAAAGGAACACAGAGTACAACATCAAATTAAAATATTTGATAATTGTATTTCAGTATAATTGACTTGCAATTTTATTTTTTATTTTTTTATATTTTTATTGTTATTTATGTCTTTTACATTTTGTATTCCCCTTGGGTAACCCACCACCAATTCACCTGTGATCCATCTCCGTGGTCCCTTGTGTCCTTTTCTACTCCAGTTTGTGCCCTTATCGTCCCCTCCCCCCGCCACCCCCCGACTTGCAATTTTATTAATTTAATTTTATAATTTACAAAAAATGTTCCAAAAACATTTTTTGGAAGGGGCCCCACCAGACTGTCAAAGGAATACGTGACACACAGGAGGTTAAGGATGCCTAGTTGAGGACATTCTGGTCAAATGCTGCCTGTCAGCCAAGCTCTCTGTGTATAGTGTCCAGAGGGTCTTAGGAAAAAGAAAGGAAGTCTCGTTTATCCTTCCAGCTTCTAGCAAGCTTGACTGGTGCTCAATCTAACAGTCTTGAGTCAGAAATCTTGAATGTGAAGAACAGCCACCGATAGCGCAGGATGTGAGCAGGTCCCAGGAGTCAAAGGGTGCTTCAATCCACAGTGTAAAAGACACTAAACCGGGTGACGGTAGTGTTTCTATGGACTGTGCAAATAACTCGCCATATTCTTTTTGTGCTATGTAAGCAGTGTAAGTACTGGCTAAGTATTCCTGTACCCAGTTTGAGGCAGACCATAAAATGTAAAACACACTGATTCAAGTTATTACTCTTGAAGATTCCTACAGGAGAATTTAGCTTTCATTCTTTGCAATTAATATGAATCTAACAGTATATCCAGAGGTTGACTCTGTTACTTGGAATAGCGATTATCTTGAGATAATCACTCCATTCTCTAATTACTCATTGGTGAAAGCATTTGTTTAAAAGAACACAACCTTAAAAATAGAAATAATTGGGAAAATTACGTGTGTCAGTTAAGATTAAGATCTGCTACATATAATTGGAAACCCTAAATCACAGCAGTTTAAACAAGGTAGATATTTAATTTCTCTAATGTAGGAAAGAAGTACAGAGGTAAGAAGCCCAGGAGTAGCACATCTCTGTAAAGTCACTGACTCAGGTTCCTTCTATCTTTTTACTATCCCACCCTTAGCAAGTGACATTTAGTTTTACGATTCAGTATGACTGATTTAAATCTTACCATCACATCTGCACTCAAGTAGCAGGGAAGTTTTGAGGAGGAAGATATTAAATTTGGGACATCTTGGATTTGAGGTGCCCAAAGACATTCAAGGGGAAGGGTCAGGGAATTGGTTGCAAGTGCTGGCTCAGAGATCAGAGGAAGTGGCTGTTTGGAAGTGGACATTTAGTTTCAGAAGTTGGCTATGTACAAAGTGATGGGCATTAAAGTCAGGAATGTGCATGAAATGGCCCAGATAGAGGGTCAAGGAGATAACCTTGGAAACATTAATAGAATTAAGGTTTTTTTTTTTCCCAAGCAGTGAAGGATAAAAGAGTTCTTTTCCTATCCTAGTTAGGTTCTTTTTAGAAGTTGTTTCAGAAAGTAAGCCATTCAACACTTTGGTTTATATTTCGTTGACCAGAACTTCGTCCCATGACCCCACATAGGTTTAAAGGAGAATAGGAAATGTAATCTCACAATTAGGTGTATTATTGCCTTAAATAAACTGGTGTTTTATTTCTAAAGAAGAGAGAGTAGGTATTACTGTCTTTTGTAGCTTCTGTGACAGTATATAATAGGGACTTAAGTATATATATATATACTTCAGAAGTACTCAAGAGTGTTGAGTGCTAGGTCCTAGTTCTGCCTCTACATTTTATCTGCACCACTATAAACAAATTACTTAGCTTCTTTGAGGTTTAGTTCTTGCATTTTTAATATGAATGTGACCACTGTTTTCCTTTCTGTTTTCCAATTGTTGTGAACCCTAACTGAGACAATGAATGTGAAAGTACATTTAAAATTATGAAAGTTTTGCATAAATGCAAGATATGTTGTGCTTTCAAGATGCCTGGAAGCTGTAATAAGAGAAGGGTCAGTTCATCAGACTTCCCACCAAAAATACCTAAAACCCTGAGTCAAGAAATAATCCCCATCTCTACATGGATTTATTAACCTGTGGTTATACATATAGAAGTTTAGATGATAATTAAACTATGGCATCATCAATTAAATGATGCCAGCTTCACATACTGTAATTAAAATATGAGTAAAGAAAGATATTTTAAATGAAAGTATCAAGTCTGATAACAATGTCTTAAATTGAAGTCTTGGACACTGTTGAAAAAACAAAATTAACTCTAGTATTATAGAATTTAACGTGGCTTACAGAATCATTAGGGACAGAGAACTGAAGAAACAGCCTCCAGGCTGTTGTACTGTGGCTCCTCCATGATCCAGAAGTCATCTTTAAATCATGAATCTACCTTGACATTACACTGCTGTAGCTTCAATCAAACCCAACCTGGTTGTCACCAAAATGGTTGCCTCATGCTCTTTCTTGCTCCACTTAACCCCATCCCCAAACCAGTTCTTACTTGATTACATCTGATTGGTTTCCACCAATCAACCCAGAACCTTCAAGACAGTCTCAGAAGTATGGCTTTTGCCTTTATAAACTCTGCTAGAAGAATTGGTAATATGTGTTATGTGTATCAATTTCCAGCTACACTATCTGTCAGAATGATTTTTATGTGTGTTTATGAAATAGAAATTGCTATTTGAGGTCCAAAACCACTTGCTACATGTTTTCAAATGAAATGATTTCAATGCAACATAATATGATTAGGGTAGAGGAAATTCATTTAACTCTAACATGTATTAAACGAAGAAATGGAAAGCAAGACACATTCATATATCTCTGGCATGTTATTCTTCAGCTAAAACATTTATACTAGCATTATACCCAAGTTAGGCATGTGGATGTTTCATTAGTAATGTTATTTGCTTATAAATATAAATTTCTGTTTACTTCCATTGATTAGGAATCAGAATCAGAATAACCTAGTCATTTTAATGAATTTACACATTATGAAAAAAACCACAATAATTAAAGCTCAACAGCTGCAATTTCTAATGAAATTTTATTGACTGGGAGAGTTCTAAATAATTATTTTTCTGCTTGAACAGTTTTGCTAATAAAACATAAGGCATTCAAAAATAAGAATGGGCTGTAGTCATAGAAAAATGACCCTAGTTCTTAACAGTTTTTAATGATTCTAAAATATTGTGGGGAAAAATTAATTAGAATGATAAGATGTTTTGTTGTTGCAGGTAAGAACAGGAAGAGCAGTTCTCAATTTGATAATGCAGCAGTTCTCTGCAATAAAACCTTGATATATTACTGAATGGTGCATTGGAAAAATTGACAAAGTGGGCAAAGATATTCAGTAGATGAAAGAGTTAGACGGACACCTCTAAAACCTGCGTAGGCAGGTCTCAGGGACCTTTTAAATTCTTAAAAATTACCGAGTGTTCCAAGAAGCTTTTGTTTACAGAGGTTATATCTACCACTACTTACTATAGTCATAATTAAAATTTTGAACTATTTAAAATAACAATAAAACCATTACACATGAAAGTAAATGTTAGTTGTAATCTGAGCCCACATCAATGAGCTTTTTGTACTCTCTTACATTAAAATCCGTTGGTCTACCTTAAACTTTGAATAGACTTTTTGTAAGTTTTGATTTTGTAATGTCACTCATTGGTCATTTTGAAAATATTCATTTACCAAATTATGCAAATATCCCAGAGGCTGACACAATAAATTACATAATATAAAGAAATCCTATTCATTAACATCAACATTAATATCATCAGAAAAGACTTTAAGCATTGGGACCGTGTCAAGCTTAATGTGGTACAGATAAATTTTCCGTAATTCTCATTTTCATTTGAACCTTGAAATTTCTCACTGGCAACAAATACTGTTAGTTGCTTGCCTTGAAGTGACAGGCTTGCTTTGTTCATTTTTTGAGAAAATATCTGTCAAATGTGCAGGTTCTAAATCATTACAGTTTTTGTGTCAGTCACCCTTTTAAATAAAAATGGTGGTTCATGAAAAAGAGTGATGAGATCAGTTTACAACTCAAACAATTGTGCAAAGTGCTTTTTCAAGAGCCACCTATTGTGCTTTGGGATACAAAAAACTTTATATGTACTTACCATTTCATCACATAAAATGTATCCAGAGGTCAAGATGTAAGAACTTGGTACTTTTTACTGCTTCCTTGAGGACCTTCTTAAATGAAAGCAGCATTATTTTTTGTTGTGAATGCATGGTGGTGAAGGATACCGTAACTATAACCACTAGTACAGTTTTAGCCATTCCAATTCATGCTAAGATTACAGCGGTTTTGTCCATTACCATGGCAAATATTAACAGAATGAATAAAAAAAATGATGTCTTTGTTTTGCTGTGAAAATAAATTTGACCTCTTTGTCTCACTGAAATACTTCTGCGGTGATTTTTTTTTAAATATAGTTTTTATGAAGGTAATGTTTGTTTACATCGTTGTTCGTATTTGGGAAGTATGGGATTCCCCTCCTTCAGGTGTTATTACTATAGCACAACCCCTGCCATGGTATTTAATTGGTGATTCCTAGGCAGGTCCTCTACTGGTATGTGTGGTGTCATTGACCAGGGTATTTGGATTTGCACTGAAAAAAAGGCTGTGCTAACCCCAAATGCATAAAAATAATCTAAAAAAACAATTTTAGATCATCATTTATCATTGACATTAATCATGAATTGCTACCTGTGGAAAGCTGCTCCAAACAAAGCTCCTTAGCTGGTGGGAAAAAAAGCCCTTGAAAAATACCGTAACTACCAGTAGTTCTGGCTATGACAATTTGTACTAAGGTTCCAGCAGTCTTGTCCATTACCATGGCAAATATTGACAGGGTTTCCAAGGTTTTCTCCTAGGCTCTTTCCTAATATGCTCTTACTGAGCCATCTTATGCACGCCCCTAGCTTTCATTTTGTACAAAGCAGAACCCTGGTCCTCTCCCACCAGGCCATTCATCTGAGCCCTGAGCTGGTATTTCTATCCACTTCCCTTGGGCCTCTTCAGGTAGCTCAATCCAATGTATCCCGCAGTGACTATAGTTCATTTCAAAGCTGTTCCTTTCTCTGTTCCTTCTCTTAGGTGCCCAACCAGAAACTTGGAAGCAAATCCTAGAATCTCTTTCCCCCCCATCTCCAGAACTAACAGACACTGTTTTCTATCGTTTGAACCATCTTGCTATCCTGGAGATTCATTGTGTGTCCCTGGATAAAACTGTAGTGTCCTAACTGACCTCTCTGCTTTGCCTGTTACAATCCCAGATTTTCTTACAGATACTAGTATTTCTTTTCATAAGGTCAGAAGTATCTGTGTAACTTCTGCTGAAAATCCTTCTTTGGCATCTTCAGGACGAAAGGAAAGATGCTTGGTATGGTACAAGCATCCTTTAATATCCACTCATATCTCTTTCTAGCCTAATTTCCACTGTGCCTTTTTTTTTTTTTTTTTTTAAGATTTATCCATACATGCAATGCTGGGGTATAGGCCAGAGGCGTGGGGCAGCGAAAGGGCTCACCAGAGACAGAGTGGGAAGCAGAACAGGCAGAGCGATGGAAATACACTGCTGAGGGGAGCAGCAGGTGGGGCAGGAGAGGTCTGCTGCACCACGTGGGAATCTCCCCTGCTGGGCATCGAACCTATGTCAACTGCTGACAACTCCACAGCGCAGGGATCAACCGCTGTGCCACCAGGGAGGCCCTCCACTGTGCCTTTTGTGCTCCCAACCACAGCATTCTGCTTACAGTTCTTTAAATGTAGCAGATTCTTTCCTGCCTTGGTAATTTTGTTTATGTAGTTCCCTCTGAATAAAAGTCCTTTCCCTTTCATTTGCTTACTTGTATCACACTTATTTTTCAGTATTCAGCTTAAGTATTTGAGGGTCACATCCTGGCCTATCAATCTATACCTTCTAGTATATTCCCCCAACTCCTTGCATTTATCTCTAGTGTACTGTTTGTTACTTGTGTGGTCATCACTGATTTTCTTGCTTCCCATCCATAGCCAGAGAAATAATATTTTAGTACAGAGTTTGTCATGTGATGTTTTTTTTTTTTCCCATTGCCTGTCATAGTGTGTTGGGCACACAGAGACATTAAAAAAAATAAATGAATTAAATTGCATAAAATAATTAAAACTTTTGTTTTCATCTTTTAAGATGGGAGGTTTCTGTATGATTCTACATAAGCATAGTTACAGCATTTTGGTGGAATAATATTACATTTTTATACAACAATTTCAGAGCTCTTTTCTGGATTTGATGGATTTCAACTACCTAGCTTCTTTGTGGAAACAGCATCATGTAATGGATAATAAAGGGTCCCTTAAGTAGCGGTGGGGTCAGCAAGAAAATCACTTGTCACCCTTTGTAATGGGGGTGGGTCAAAGCATTTCAGTGCTGTCATTTCCAACTGCTTGAGGTGAGTCGGGGAGGGGAGAGTTTGAGTCTGGCAAATGTTGCCACTAAGCAGAGTCCTAGATAGAGAGGTGGATCGAGAAGGTAAAGGAGTATTTTTCCTCATGTATCTGGGAAGTTCTGTTGCTAGCACTTTTCTGGAGAGCAAGGCACTTGTGATTACCATGAATAAGTCTTTAGGTTACTCTTCATCCTTAGATTTTTCTCAGTTGTGGCTGAATTGTTGTTAAGAAGAATTAGGAATTCCTTCAGGGATTGATTAATTGATGGGAGCCATATTTGAGAAAGCTTCTTAGGGACTCATGAAATAAAATGGGTGTATAGCCTAAAAAAGTATCTTGTAATTTTATGTCTTCTCCTGTGAATTCATAGAAACAAACACTAATTATTTCTTGAATGTGAAGAGTTCAGCATTTCACAGCTCAATGGTTAGAATTTACTTTAGCCAGTTAGATTTATTCATTATAGGCTCCCTCTCAAAATTAAAAGCCTCTCAAGTGAAGCAGAGAAAAATTTGGTTTCAACAATGTTCCTGAGTTATCACTGGGAGGGCTCTAGTTCTCTTGACTATTGAAATCTTTTGATGTTTTGGTAGCCTTCTTATCACAAACTTTTCTTTGGCCTATTTTGCTTCCCTCTTCTCACTTAAAACAAAATCTTGCTTAGATTTGTCCTTCCTTTGTTTATACTTTTGGTCACAAGATGACTAATGTATGTTCCCTTACTTCTTTATTTAGTTGAATATATTGTCTTATTCAAAGTTATTTTTCACAGTAAATACTTATTCCTTTCTATGCTTTTTGAAAACAAAATTTCTCTCATTTTCAAGGATGCTAAAAATTACTCTTCAACTTTATGGTTTTCTATGCAATAACACATATTCATTTTATGTTTGGGGCTGGGTATGGTTATATATACACTTTTTTATATCTCTTTTTTAGAGATTCTTTAGTGACTTTTGATCTTATCAATGTATTTCCCATGGTGTTTTTCTTTTGTGGTAAATATAATCACTAAATGAAGAATAATTCCCCACTAACTCCTTTGCACTAGTAACATTGTGAAATCATGTCTCAACATCTTTTTTTTTATAACTTTACCAATTTTTTACCTTATACCTATGTATCTCAATTTGTATAGTTTCTGTATATTGTGTGTTTTGTGTAACTCCTTAAAACAATATAATCACAGAATATCAAACAATGTCATTGTAGGAAATGCATAGAACCAGCGTCTCCCTGAATTTCATTGTGCTATTGATGTAACAGTAATCTCATTAGCTGTGCTTCTTTCCAAAGCAACCACAAATATTACTTCATATTGTTAAGCAAAGATACTGTCCTTTGGAAATGAGTACAGACACTTTTCAGAAAGGACAGTCATTGCAAAGCATGTTTTCACTAGAAGCTAAAGCAAATAAAGGCTGCAAATAAACTGATAAAAAAAAGAAAAAGAAAAGCATTTGCAAATTAATCCTCTGCTACACTTAGGGAAGAGCTGTATGACATTTCCTTTTGCTGCTATAATGTGTATTATTTGGTTGACCAGCTGGCCAGCCAACCCCTGAAGATTTCATATCCTGTTTTCCAATTATAGGACTACAAATTAGTGCATCTTCAGTGTTAAGCAATGACATTTTGGATCATTTAACTAACTCCTTTGCACAGGTTACCTTCCTTTATCAGCACCATAAAAATGAGACTGATGGCAGCATTTATAGTCACTGTGAAGGGTAGCTTAATAAGCTGGTGAGTCATGAACTCATTCTTGTTGCCCAGCAAAGCTGAAAGCTTGAAGAAAAATAAACCATGCGTTTTATAAACAGATAAAGAGACATGGTGATAGATTACTTCAGAGAATTTTGAAGCTAGGATGAGAAATAATTTGTTCACCATATTTCAAAGTTAAGGAACCCACTGTTTAATATTGAGGCTCAAATGTCTGTAATCATGTAAAATCATGAGAAGCATCAGTTAGAAAGAACTACTGAAAATCACTTGGAGTCATAAAATATGCACATTTTTTTTCTTAAAAAATAACCTCATAGTCAGCTTAAGCTATTCTTGCATAGTATTTTAAAATTAAGAATAATAAATTAGATTATTAGGTTGATTTAATCTGTTGCATAATTTAAAAAAAGATTTATTTATTTATGCATACAATAGCTGGGGTGTAGGCCAGAGATGTGGGGGTATGGTGACAGGATTCACCACAGACAGAGTGGGGAACAGAACAGGTGGATCCACTGAAATACACTGCTGAGGGGAGTAGTGGGTGAGACAGGAGAAGTCTGCTGTGCCATGTTGGTTAGCTCCCTGGCCAGGGATTGAACTCTTGCTGCAGTGGCTGCTGATAGCTTCTTAGTGGTGAAACTTAAACCCTTTCACCACCAAAGAGGCCCTGAGTGTTGCATTATTATAACACTTGGAGAATGAATAACTTGAAGTGTTTCTGTGCTTTGCCACTGAGATGACTGCCATGTCTTCCTCTTTTGTTTGTAGGGTTTGCTTAAATTGTTGGCTGGACAGCATGGGAACAATAACTGCATAATAAATTCTTTCTGATCGAATGATGCTTTCAAAGGAACTGACTCAAACTCCCTTTTTCTGATATTTAAATCATCAAAGAAGAAATCCAAAAATCTTCTTTGTTTTAGAGGAAAGTGTATTGTCAAACATTTTTCCCCTAGGGAGTAAAGTCTTTTCGTGGTGTATTCATATTCAAAAATGATACAAAATTTGGATTTTTGATGTGTCATCTCCAAATGTGGTCGTGTGTAGGTTCTCAGTGACAGGATGCATTCTACAGTATTAAATGTGCATTTCATTACAGGATTTCATTGTCATAAATTAATGTTTTAAAATGAGTAGTTCAATTATCTTGTGAAATTACATTTTTTCGTAGGGGTTGGGTGGGAAGAGTATTAAAATCATTAATTTGCTCAGTATTAATATTTATGTAATTTTTTAAACCCTGTTCAGGTATTTTTTTTCCTTTTCAATAAGATAAGAAACTCAGAAAAAAAAAAAGAAAAGAAAAAGGAAGAAAAGTGACTCTTTCTTGACTTTTGAGAGACTTTGAGAATAAATACAAAGAAAAGACTGAGGACCTAAATTATTTTTCCCTAGAAATAATTGTATGCTTTTTAGAAGACTTCACAAAGATTTGAGGACAGTGTCTTACATAACAATTAGGGAGGAGATAATTAAAGCTATACCCCATGTATATATACACATACACCCTATATATATATATACACACCCCATATATACACACACACACACACACACACACACACACACACACATATATATATAAATAAGAGAAAATACTAAAGATATCAAAATATAAACATTCATCAGCATGATTTCAAGAAGAGTTGTGAATCATCTAAAACTGCAACAAATCACATGGCAGGCTAATAAGAGTGGATATAGTTGCATAGAACCTGGTTAGAAAAGATTTAGCTTCTGTTTTTTGAGGTAGAAAAAGATTGAAAGGAAATTTGCCACTATTTTGCAAATATGGTCAAGCTTGTTCTTTTTTGTTCCTTTTGCATTTGACCTTGAATGATTACAAGAATGCTACAAAGCCTCTAAAAATTAAAGATCATTGTACTACAAAGGAATTGTTATGCAGTATCTTTAATGTTGAACTTAAATTGAACTAAATTTCAGACTGCATCCTGTTACGAATTTCTTGATGATTTTATGTAACTGAATTAATTTTACCCCTCAATTTCTCTTTCAACTATAGATATTTTCAATCTGTGGGATAGTATAGGAATGGAGATCATTAACAGAAGGCTATTGGAAATGTTTCTAAAGTACTTTTGCTCTTTCTAAATTATGATCATGAATATTAGTTTGCATATTATACTTACATAACTGAAGCATGTTTTCTCTTTAGTTTGTTTACACACATACTTCTTGTTAACTGAAGCTAGATTATCTAGGCAACCCTAAGCATATATACTAGTCAAGATATCACTGTGGTTTAGTTTAGGCAATATTTTCAACCCTGGTTGTGTATTGGAATGATATGTAGATAAACCATGTAAATTCACAATAAGAACAAAATGCAGAAACAGCACCAATGACTGATTGCTTTGTAGGAAGCCATCCTCTCTCCTCTTTTTCATGGGAACACATGCTTGGCACACAAGTAGTAGTAGTAGACTTATGAATTGAATGTGTTATTAACATACAAGCTAGGAGCCTCCCTGGTGGTGCAAGGGGTTAAGTCTCAGCACCATGAAGCTATCCGCAGCCACTACAGCTCGAATTCAATCCTCGGTGAGGGAGCTTCCCACATGGTGCAGCAGACCTCTCCTGCCTCCCCCACTGCTCCTCTCAGCAGTGTTTTTCAGTAGATCTGCCTGTTCTGCTCCCCACTTTATCTCTGGTGAGTCCTCTCACCACCCGCATGCCTCTGGCCTACACCCCAGCTCTTGTATGCATAAGTAAATAAATCTTAAAAAAAATACAAGTTAATAGGATTGAGCAAGCAGATTGGATTGAGTTTATCTTTAGTTAGGCATGTGAGTGGCATTTAACTCTGGGACTGTATGTTGGAGGGAGCAGAAAAAAAGTGATCACTCCTGAGCAAGTATGTGAAGCTCCATGTGGTTTTTACATAGACCCTGCAAAGTCCAACTTCATAGTTATTTGAATACATTTTTACCTGCTTTGAAAGGGCCTTCAGATTTAAGGAGTAGTTTGAGGAGTATGGAAGAGTGAGGAGAACATCAACAAGTTTCCCAGAAACTAGCAAGACACTGATGATGCCTCTGTGATGACCTTTAATGTCTCATATGCAGCTTTGATCCAACCGCTTCATGTAAGGATCCAAAGCACCAGTGCGTGGATGACTTAGATTAGTCAAAAAAGTTCAAGTTAACTTATAGCATAATAATTCCTTGTTTTTAAAAAAAGATTTATTTATGTATTTATGCGTACAAGCTGGGGTACAGGCCAGAGGCATGGGGCAGCGAGAGGGTTCACCAGAGATGGAGTGGGGAGCAGAACAGGCAGAGCGACGGAAATACATTGCTGAGGGAAGCAGTGGGCGAGGCAGGAGAGGTCTGCCGCGCCATGTGGGAATCTCCCTGGCCAGGCGTGGAACTCCTGTCGCTGCTATGTTTGGCTCCACAGCACAGCGCTTAACTGCTGCGCCACCAGGGAGGCCCTGAGGATTTATTTATTTATGCATACAAGAGCTGGGGTGTAGGCCAATAAGTGGTGTTTTGCGGGGGTGAGAGGATTCACCAGAGAGAGAGTAGGGAGCAGAACAGGCAGATTGACTGAAAAACACTGCTGAAGGGAGTAGTGGGTGAGACAGGGGAGGTCTGCTGTGTCATGTAGGTAGCTCCCTGGCCGGGGATGGAACTTTGCTGCAGTGACTGCAGATAGCTTCGTAGTGTTGAGACTTAACCTGTGGGGCCACCAGGGATGCCCCAATAATTCCTTGTTTTTTAATCTAGCACTTTCCTTCTAATTCTTTTAAAGCATCTTGAAAATATTTGTTCATCTTTCCAACATCTCACAAATGGGATACTAAAAAAAAATTTTTATAAAGTGCAAATGGGTGGATGGGAATCTTAGAAAAGAATTTAATCTCTTGTACATCAGGTTCTCAGTTCTGTTAGCCTATAGTGCTATTCTATGTGATAACATGGGCAATATATGACAGGAGAGCTTGACTCTGCAGTCAGACCAGCTACTTAATTAACCTTGCACTGCTGGACATGTTATGAACTTTTTAACCTTTCTGAACTTTATTTTCTTCATCTGTGAAATGGGCATAGTAATGTTAGATAATTATAAGCATTAAAAATGCTATCTGTGTTTGTTACAGATAGATAGTTCTATAAAAATGTTTATAGAACTATGGGGGCTACAATAATGTAAGAAAAAACTTTAATTAATTAAAAAAACAAACTGAAGGGAGAGTTCCTGATATATAAAAAAATGCTATGTGTAAAATTTCTGGTGCCTGGCTAGCTCTAAACAATAAATGGTATATAATAAAAGTTATAATAAAAGTTATAAAGTTACACTTAACAAAAGATACAAGTTCTTTTATCTTTAATGTTATGTCTATTATGTCACAGAAAGAGAAAATGCCCACAAATTCTGTTCTGCAGATTTGGGCATTTGTTACTGTCAGTAGAATTTCTCAGTTGTACATTATCACAGTCCTGAATTGAATTTTTAAATCCCTATGATAAGGCATCACTATGAAAAACTTCTAATTTTATCTAGCTTGTATTTGTTAATCTGTGGCCCAGCCAGATCTTTTGCAAGATTCCTTTGAAATTCCTGAAAGAATTTATTTAGTGTTTATACTTGATCACTTAGATTTTCTGAGTAAGGAAATCTGGAATTCACCTCTACTTTTGCTGTTTATTTTTTTAAAAAGCCAACAGATGACTGCTACTGGCGCTCTTCTCATGTGGTTCAGTCCCAGCCTGCGTGTTGATAAGTCTGTCCTGGCCACTCCTGCTGGCAGGCTCTCTGGTGAACAGACCTAGCTGACCTGTGCTGGGTCAGGCTGCTGCCCAGCCTCTTATTTTCTCCGGCTATCCGCCTTGCCTGGCCCACTCCAGCTGCTTCCCATTCATTTCCTGGCTTTGCAGCTTGCAGAGGGCTTGGGAATCCTTCCCGAGTGAGGCAGTAATCAGCATTCATCATAGTTGGCAGTTTTCCTGCCAAATGGGAATCTTCATCTCACAGCATCTCCCACCTGTCTGCAGGCCCATGGCAGCTAGAGCTCAGAACTGGCGACAGCCTGAACTGAATTCCCACCCTACACTGTAGAGAAGACCACCTACTGTCCTACTGTGCGCTTCATTTAGGGCGATGGAAATCCCCCCTCCCACCGCCCCCTCTTCTCCGTCTTTTCTTCCACCCCAATCCGAGGGGAAGCAGCATCTAAGCAGATTTCTGTATGTTCCTGTTCTGCCTTGCTCCCATTTCCCCAAATGACAACACGTAGAAAGGTCAGCAGAGTTCAGAATCAACTAAGCGGGGTTAGATCATAGAAAAGGACCAGAAGTCCAGGCAGGAAATAGGAGCCAAGCCTAGTTTCAGAGAGTTCACAAAAAAGCAAGCTTGGCCACACATTTTCCTCTGTGGAGAATTGGAGCTGGCTACCGCCCGGTGGGAATTTTGTGCTTCTGTGGGTGTCCCTCATTGGTGTTGCACAGTGCCTGAAGTTCTAGTTCCTAGCTCAACTTCCTCTTTCCAGTAAAAGCAGGGTGTGGTGCAGCATTTTCCAGAGAGTTCTGTGGAACAATAATCCCCTGAGATGCTCCTTGAGGAAAGGTTTCCATGGTTGAATAACACTGTGCAATGCTGTACACTGTAGCTGTCTTGGGAAGATTCACATGGCACATTCTGATATTAGAGGCTCTTGGAAGCTCTGCTTCACTCAGAGGCTCTTAATGTTATTGGACCTCAGAATGTTTCTTCAAGTCACACCTAATAACAACCAGTAAAATGAACAGTAATATACTGTTCCTGAAACTTGCCAAGCACATACCCACCCCAGGGCTTTTGTCCTCGCTGCTCCCTCTGCCTGGAATGCTGTCTCTCTGGGTATTCACATGACTTCATTCAGGTCTCTGCACAGGAGATGTCTTCCCTGGCTCTTCCATCGCAAAGAAACTCCTCCTCCACCCCATGCAATTATTTTCTTATTCCCTTACCTTGCTTTATTTTTTTTCCCCACAGAACTCACATCTCTCTGGAATTACAAATCACTTAAATACATAATTACTTACATAATCATAACATATCACTTTCATAATCACATAAGAATGTATTTTCAATACATCTATTGTAGTTAAAATGGAAGTTCCACGAAAGTAGAGACATTGCTTTGCTCTCTGATGTATCTTCAGTTCTGGAATGGTGCCTCATGCAAAGGTGACATTCGCCAAATAGCTGGTGAAGGAACCAGTGAATGATGTGAAGGAGCAAGGAGTCGCCAGGGAGAAGGCTCCACTCTGCTTCTTTTTCTCTTGACGTGACCTTGAGCAAATATCTTCATCCCTTGGACCCACTTGCCTATCTTATAGAAACCTGAAGAGGATCAAATGAGAATGCAGCTGTCCTGGTGCTTTGTAAACTTTCAGTGGCTGCAATAACAAAAATATGCTAGGTTGGGTGATACATAACCAGTGGAAATTTATTTATTTACTACCATTCTGGAGGTTGAGAAGTCTAAGATGAGGGCATGGGCAGGTCCAGCATCTGGGGGAGCCCGACTCCTGGGTCATAGGTGTAGTCTTTTCACTGTGTCCTCAGAAGGCTCATGTGGAGTTCTCTTGGGTTTCTTATAACAGTACTAATCCTTGTCATGAGCGAGGGCTCCATCTTCGTGACCTAATATTCTCCCAAAGATCCCACCTCCAAATAACATCATTTTGGGATTAGGCTGCAACATATGAATTTTGTGGGAACATGGACAGACATTAGCAGAGGCTAAGCAAATACAAGTTGTTATTATCAAAGATAAAAGGCAGAGAGGAAAGGGAGGTAACCCTCAAAGTGGAGATCAGATTCCCTGGGAGTGTGAGGATCAGTTATTTTGACAGAAGGGAGGAACGGAATAGGAAAAACCCAGAAGAGGTGTTTGAGCTACACCTGATTTGTCCATGGTCACAGGGAACTGGAAGAAGTTCTTTAAAGGGGAGAATTAAAATCCAAAAGTAGAGGCTGGTATGTGCTATTATACTCCTGACATTTTGTTGTTTATTTGTTTATTTATTTATTCATTCTACATTTTAAAAGGACAGGTTTATTAGGAAAAAGAAAGAAAAGAAACAGAGGCACCTGAATAGTTACAGGTGGGCAGGAGAACTGTGATGACACTGATGTTTAAACAGTTTATTTAATCCATATGAAAGCCTTGTGGGGTGTTGTCTAGACTTTTATTTGAAAGGAAACTGAGGCAGAAGGAGTTTCAAAACTATACCCAAAGCCATACACAAGAAGTGGGAGACCAGATCTCACTGCTGATGTGAGGCTGTGTGACTGCAGCCTTGGTTCCCACAGAGCCTAGAGGGGTGTGCACCTCCTCTATTTGAAGGTAGCTAAGAGTAAGGGCAAGGTTCACCAGGGAAACTTGGTTAGCCTCTTCCTGAGCTCTGTGTAGAATAGAGTTAGAGCCATAAGCATATAGACATTGCTGAAGCATTGGATCATCCATCAGGAACGTGCTTCAGTGGAGGGAGCAGGGGAAGGGAAAAAAAGAAGGTAGGAAGTTGTTAAGATGTGACATTGGTCTTGCAGTTATCAGAGTAAATGTGCATATGTTCAGAAAACGGAAATGCTGAGGCTGAGCTGCATGGAGACTGCTGCTAACCTATTTACTTGTATTATTTTCTGTTGCCAGGGCTTATTTCTCCTTTCCTCCTCTTTTTCTTTATTTTTTAATCAGGTGTATATTATTACTTGCATTATTAACTCATCATCTGCGTCTCTCCATCTGGTCAACTTAAAAATCATAAATGATTTCAGTAACAAATCTGAGAATGAAATCAATGGAATGAAATCTAATATTCTTTTCTGTGTTACTAATGTCTGCCTAATGAGGATTTCAATCAACTTCAAAAAAACCTTAATTTATTTGGGTATTAAATTCAATAGACTTCCCATCAATCTCGCTATTATTCCTGATGTGTGAATTTTGCCCCCATGGAAAATGCTGGGAAATTTGCCCGCAAAATAAAGAAACATGTTTGGAAATCAAGTCTTGACATTTTTAGAATATGGGATATTCAAGCTCTCTGGGATAAAATAAGTACAATTAATGTAATTTTTATTCCATAGAGATCGTTTTCTTTATGAATGTTGTCAGACAGTGAGTCTGGAGGGAGACTTTGACTACATGTACAAGTGGCAAATCTAAGCAAGTCCAAGCTTTTCAAAATTTCTCTTCTTAACTCATCCGCTCCCTACTCCCTGTTAGGCCCCATACACTTCTGGTTCAGCATCATGATTATGGGTGCAGTACAGTAGAATGATGAGGGGTTGGAGGGCTGGCTTCAGAATTGGAATTAGAACCTTGGCTTCACCACTTGTGATCTTGGCACAATTGGTAGCATCTTTTTCTCAGTTTTCTCATCTGCAAGTGGAGATAATAAGTCCTTTTTTCTCAAGGTTATCATAAGCTTATATAGGATAATGCATATAGAGCATATAGTAGGTGTGTAGTAACTGTCTATTTAATGTCAGGTAATTCACATTTTAACTATACTCAATGCACTGCATGTGGCCCTCGGCTTCTTGAAATGATTCTTGCTATAACCAGCAGGTTCTCTTTGCAGGCATTGTTAGGTATCAGGTTGAATGTTTGAACGCTCCGCTGCCCTAAAAATAAATCCATGTTGTATTCTTCAAAAGCATATCTTACACATCTAAATGTCACCTTATTTTGAACATGCACTGGTTATATTGGATCTGATTGTCCTGCAGATCTGGAAGACTGAATTTTATGGATCTGATCGGGGCCCTGGATGTATGAAGAGATTTACAGTTGTGGAAGTCAGGCAATTGAAGTTCTGAACTGCCTGCTGGGAAAGTGGTCATTTCGATTTCATTTGTGTCACGTTCTTGTCACGTGGTCTTTCCAAGACGTGGTCTACAGAGGTAGAGAGAAAATTGATTAGGTGAGTCATTTCTATTATTGTTATTATTATTATTACCTATGAAAGGCCTTGTAAATTGGACATTTGGGAAGGAGATCTCCTTTTAAAAAATTTCAATCATTCTCTGTCCATTTGGGACAAACAACTCTGTGGAAATGTGGACTGTAAAAATCATTTATAACATGCAGATCAAGTTTCATGAGCAGCATTTCATTGTAGTGAGATTGCAAGAATTGACTGTCATTTTTAAAAAGCACTGTAGTGATAAAATGAGATTAAAGAATCTTGGAAGAAATTACCAAGCAGGGGTCAAGAAAGAATTGATGGGAACTTATCATGGAAACACAGGCTTAGATGAATTAATTCCATGGACACTTGTGTATAATTATGCATAAATGTTTGAAGAATAATCACACCCCCAAATTATGTGAAAATTATACTCCTTTCATTTGCATTAAACAGTTTACATGCCCATTATCAGCAGAGCCAAGAAACATGTAATGATGTGAAACCTAAGAGCTCCATGAAATGCTTCCATAAAAAATGACAGTCTGTTTTTCCTTCACTTATATTTACTTGTCAATTTCAAATCAAATTTCATTATATCATATAAATAAAGATTCCTGAAGGCAATAGCTCCTGCTGTTTGCGTAAGTTACCCTATACTTAGAAAATTTCTGTGGCTTTCAGATGAATTTATTCCCTTTAGAAAAGCAATTCTTACAAGCTAAGCTAAGTGGCTAGAGCGGAGGCTGTTTCTAATGAAACTAAGGAATTTGTGATGTCATTTTGAGTGTGGCAATCTCTTAATTAAGATGGGAGGACCAGAAAAGGCACAACCCTATGCTTTATACAGAGGAACAGAAAAGAAATATAGCAAAAGCTCATTTGGCATGGCCACAGTTTGCAGCAAAACACACTCCTATAGAAAGTGGAAAGGTTTGTTTTTTTTTGTAACTTGACTTTGGAAGCCAGCGGTGTCAAACCACACAGATCAACAGCAAATGTGGAAAACCACTTGTTAGTTCCTCCCCTCTAAACACCCCTCCTTGTAGTTCCACTTTGTTTTTAAACTATTTTATTTTTGGTCAAGTTAGGCTTACCAAGCTCTAAAATAGAGGAAACCTGCTGTCTATCCTACACTGGAAGCGGCCCTAATGTGAACATTGGTGCATCCAGTGTCACAGAGCAAAGGAACGTTATTTCATTAACAATTGGCACAAGAATTCCTCTAAGAAAGAGAAATATATTTAAGTTAAAAATACCCCGATAAGAGTTCGGAGGGTAGAAGAGAGCCCCCAGGGGCTGGGGTGTGGGTGGAATGTTTCTGAGACAAAGGAGCAATTTGGCAGTCACTTCTCTGCCCCGGCAGCATCGAGCCAGGGGACGCAGCCAATGAGAGGGCGGCAAGCTGCGAGCATCTGCTCCCTTGACTCTTCCTCTCTCCCTCCCCAGTCTTTGCTGAAATTACTGAACTGACTGTGTATTTGCTACACGTCCCCCCCGCCCCCCCGTGAAAACTTGTGTAAAGACTGAACTTGTGGCTAGATCAACAAAGTAGAACAGAGTTAACGTGTGTGGACCCAAGAGTGGAGACAGAGAAAAGCCTCTGAAAAATAAGACTTCAGGGATTTTTAAAGAAATTGTGGGGAGGCTTCTAGATGCCCACCCATCTAAGAGGGTTTACTGAAATATTTGAGGGGGTTGGAGAGTCCTTGATGTCCTCGATGACATCTTGGTCAAAATCAGCCACTTTATGGGCAGAATCACTACCTTATGAGGCTGCAGACATGGATGGAAAGCTACTCGGGCTCTTAAATTGCTTCATGGACAGTTCCTTGGAAACAGGTCTCTGCAAACACTGGGCTTCATGCTTGTTACTGCAGCCTTTGAACTGGTCAAACTTCAGCATAGTGTAAGAGGATGCCAGACGGAAAGTAATGATGCTTTAGCAGAATTAAAAAAAACAAAAACAAACCTTTAAGATCTTAGCCTATATTTCATAGACATCCAACAGTTATTTTTCAAATCAATTTAGAATTAGATAAATTGGACATCTGATATTCCCAGAGGAGTCTTCTTTAACCAGGATGGCTACTGGGAAAGTTGGGTCAACATAATTGAACCCTTTGCACACAATCATCATATGTGTTCTAGGATCCCAATGCAGAGAGCTAGAGTGTAAGCCAGTGGATAATAATACATTTGCCATGGTTTACAGTGTATCTTTTTGGGTATAAAATAATGGTATATCACCCAAAGAAATGGTTCAATATCATTACATGTTCCTTTCAACTGGAACACTCTGTCCCCAAGTTTCAGAGGGCATCACCTCCTGAGAGATGCCTTTTCTGACCACCCCTTAAAAAGTTTTTCCCTGCTTGTCACCTTTTGGATTTTCTTCCCAGTACTTATTACCATCTAAAGTGATTCTGTTTATTAATTTTAACCTGTTTTTTAAAAATCTGTCTTCCAACTATTGCATTAGGAGGACCATGAAAGCAGGCCACTGGGAACTGATGTTCCTTATTCATTGCTGCTTTCTTAGCTTTAGGATAATGCCTGGCACATAATCGGAGCTCAGTAAATATTTGTATAATCATTTAATGAATTTCACTCAGCATCTAATCTGTAGAGATTATCAAAATCCTCATAGGCCACTACAAATATAGTGTGGTTATTATGATAAAGGAAACACATACCAAAGAATTCTGTGGCTGGTATTTTGGTCTAATTCCTTTTTATTATCATCCTAATCTTGGATCATGTAAATGATGATCTCATTATACCCATCAGGATACTTTGCAAGAGAAAAAATTCAGAATTATAGCCTCTCTGTACTCAAAGTGAGTTGAGAGATTCAATTAAATGATATAACAACAGAGTTCAGTTTTCATATGGAGGAATATTCTGATGTTCAATTTTAGTTTTAGGCTAATAACATTATTAGATTACATTCTTGGGCCATTAGAAGGATGGGTTCACTTTTTTTTAATTTAAGAAAAAAATTCAGTAGTGGAAGCTAGATAGTAATACCCATGTATAAGATTTAGCAAGATATAATATTGTTTTTGATTCAAAACTTATTTTAAAATGATGGTGAATAGGGAATGTATGTGTGGACAAATAAAAATATTATTTAGCTCCATATTATGGATCATTACAGGGAGATGTTTCAGAACACAGATGCATTGTTTTGAGAGAGTAGAATTTCTTCTACTTCATACCTTACTGCTTTGATTTTTTTGTGATCTTGTTTGTGATATGCTGTCATAGGGACCTTATTTATAATGTAACTAGACTTGTTAGATATAAAAGTTATTAATTTCATTCTAATAATATTATTTTCTCTGTCTTTACAAGAGGAAAATAACAGAAACAGTGCTGAGTGCATAAAATAAAATTCCACATTATTTTCAAAATTTCCTTTATAGAATTCTTTTGTGCATATTTCTTACTGGTAAAGAAAAAAGTGTTTTCAGACATTTATCTGTGCACAGATTATTTTGGGTCAGTAAGCATTTTGGTTTTCTATTTCTATATAACAAATTATTGCAAGATGCAGTGGATTAAAACAATAATGAGCATTTACCTCTCAAAGTTTTGGTGAGGAATTAGGGAACATTTCACATGAATGTTCCAGTTTGGGGGTCTTTCATCAACTTATATTAATAACTGGCATATACTTTTGATTAGTACTCTACTCTTCCAGAATTTAATTAACTATGCTTCTGACAACATATACAGGTGTGATAGAGCTGTGCAATAAAATGTGACTAAAATATTAGAAATAATGAGGTGGTCTATATATTCTGATATGGGAAAATGTCTAAAATAGAGCAATGGTGTAGGATGATTATCTTTGGGTTAAAAATTGCAGACGTCTGTGGCAATGATAAGTCCTTCTGTATACTCCTGGATGTCTTTGTCCCCCTGTGTGCGGGATCATTATTGAAAGTCAGCTAGGGTCTCCTAGAATTGGAGCCATTTGGAAAAGGGTCCTTTCTTTATTAAGTTGGCTTCAAGTCTAGCAGATTTTATTCATTGTTGTTAGTACATGCTTATCCCTTTGCTTTCATTTCTATTGCTGATATTTTTATGTCCTTGGTCACTTCACTGAAGTTATGGGAAAATGGTGTCTAGAAATTGGTGTTCATGGCACTGTATTACCTGAAATAGTTTTCAGACCTTCTTTTCCTCTCTATTTTTTTCTGATTACTTAGGGATATTTTAACTGGACATTTGGAATTATGATATTTGGGAATTTTTGCCAGAACCAGTTAAAAAAAAAGCAAAGTTTTCATAGAGGAACTGGCAGAGTGTGATAAAAATTAATAAAAACCTGTTTAAGAAATATGGTTCATTTCACACAATTAGACTGGATTTTATCTTTCTGTACAGTTTAGATTGTACGAGGATGTTCATTGAATACAGGCCTTTTATTATCCTGAGGGGACAGTGTGTACTAGGGAAGCAAATGGTATCAGCCTGTGATACCAGTGGTCAAAATAGGTCTGTTTGTTCCAGAGCCTGTGGTGTGTGATGAATATCATTCAATAAAGACTACAGGAAGCAGGGGGATGGAAGTGGTGTGAATGAAGACAAGAAGTTGTCACTCACTCATGGGCAGCCTATCAGTCTTGCAAAGATGAGATATTAAAAAGCATAACTGCATTAGCATATGGCAAACTCTGCATTAAAAAAGTAAGTTCCTATTTTGTATTTCATTAGGGTTTGTAATGTGCTTTCATGTGTATTATCTCACAGAATCTTCACAACCCTCCAGGAGAGTTGGGTGGTGTTTTATTATCTCTTATTGTACAGACGAGGAAACTGCTTGTCATTCTTAAATGATTTAAGAAAGGTGACACATTTAGTTAGTAGAAATTCTCACATCTCAAAGCTTTTAGATCAGATCAGTTTTTTAAAAACTACAACAGCAGTTGGGGAAAGTTAATACAAGGTGATATTTCTGAACATCACTTTTTCATATAGAGACAAACTATCAAATTTGAACTTTGATAATATTTCCATTAAGATTCAACTACAATAGCAAATACCAATACCACTCTGAAATTGGCCATTATTTCAATTCCTAAAAAACCTGGGAAATACATCAAAATTCTTCCCCCCCAACCTAATAAAGCAAAAAGAGAGAATAGGATAAAATGCTAATCTAGTGAGGTATCTGATTCTTCTCTCTGTTTTCCAGTTCATTGATTTTCTTGGGTATCTTTGTTTATAGGTAATAGGACTAAGCTGAGGATGCATTTACTGGACATCCATTATGTATATAGTGAATAAAGAAATGTATGTAATTCTCAATAAAGCATCTGAGGTGATATAAGAGAGAAAAAGATAAGACCATGATACCTAACTAAGAATGTAAACTGGTAGCTATAAAATGAATGAGTATAAAATGATATAAGCAGAAATGTGAAGTAATTTAGAACACATTAGGAGATAATATGTCCTAAATTATTTAATGATAATTTGATATGTCCAAATGATGTATGAAGAATTGTGAAATAATTTGACTGTATTCTATCAGGAGTATACAGACTAAATGGTAAAAGCAAAATGGACCAACTGTCTTGGAAAACTGATATCAGTTGGCAAATGTTGACCCAAAATTTGAAACTTTGGTTTTACTCTAGGATGAATGGAGATGATTGATTTCTCTGGTGTGGTAGGAAATATAGGGGACAAGGGAGAGTTGGTAGGTACAAAGGGATTGACAGTAAAGGTTAAAACATACCTAGTGAATGGGAAATCATTTTAAAAAGTGAATATAAAAAGGCAAATTTATTTATTATATATGTATATATTTAAATGAAGTGCCATTTTCTTATATCCTGTTAAGTTTTTTTGACAATATGGGATTTCTCTCCTCAGGTGTGGTCACCACCAAAGCAGCCAGAGTCCTCCACTATAGTCCTTTGTACCCTCCCTGTTCCCATTTCCACCTCTTGCCCTCATTCGTGAGGTTTCAGATCTATGGTCAGTTTTCAAGAGGTTTTTTTTTTAAGATTTATTTATTTATGCATACAATCCTGGGGTGTAGGCCAGAGGTGTGGGGGTGAGAGGATTCACCAGAGACAGAGTGGGGAGCAGAACAGGCAGGTTGACTGACGTACACTGCTGAGGGGAGCAGCAGGCGAGACAGGAGAGGTCTGCTGTGCCATGTGGAATCTCCCTGGCTGGGTATTGAACCTGTGCTACAGTGGCTCTAGATAGCTTAATAGTGCTGCGACTTAACCCTTTGCGCCACCAGGGGGGCCCTTAAGGTTTGTTAAAAAGACAAATTTAAAGATACCATATGTGATAGGAGGCTGTTCTTTTTTTTTTTTTTAAGGGAAATCTTATAAATCTTTTGGGAGCCTTATTGTTTGAGAAGAATCATGTATTTGTTCTGCAGGTACCAGTTTGAAACTTATTTTTGGTTTGATGATAGTGGATAGCAGATTTCAAAATGTATCTTGGGTCTACCAATAATTTATCTATTTCCCTATTTTTGAGGCTGTTTAGAATATTTGTCATAATATTTAAAACTGCGGTAATCATCTGTATACAGAAGTCTCTGATGACTTCTTTAAAATTGATCTCAAGAAATGGTATTACTTACAAAAAAAAAGAAATGGTATTACTGTATCAAAAAGTATAAAGTGCTATAATAAGCCTCTTAACTCACATTGAAGATCATCCTGTGCAAAGGTTGTACCAATTTTATACTCCTGTTAGCAGTGTGTGAGACTCAGCATTTCCTAGACCCGTCCGAGGAAAGCATTTCTGTGAGGGCTTCCTGTATAAGAGATTGCCATTTTCATCGTGCTGATTCATTTGTCAAAATTTTGCTATTGTTCATTTATTAAGAATCATTGACATTGTGCTTGAGACTTTTCATTTCTTCTTGATCTTTTTATAATTTATGTTTCCTTTTAAAGTGTTTTTTTTTAAAAAAACAGCAAACAGCTAACTGTGCTAATAAAACTAAAATTGAGATTTAATTTCTTAGATAAAATCCAAACAGGCTGACAAAGTCAGACTTGTGGGAAGACTGGATGGATGGTTGCCTAGGAAATATTTCATGAGTCATTGTTTTCAAACCTCCTGAGGCAGGAAGAAGGAACTGATTAGCTAGGATGGACTATCATATTCCCATTTCATGTATTTCTAGAAACTGTATATTTTTTTGGTAAAGATTTATTTTTATTTATGCATACAAGAACAGGGGTGCAAGCCAGAGGTGTGGGGAGTGAGAAGATTCACCAGAGACAGAATGGGGAGCAGGATAGGCAGGTTGACTGACGTATACTCCTGAGGGGAGCAGCGGGTGAGACAGGAGAGTTTTGCTGCACCATGTGGGAAGCTCTCTGGCAGGGGATCGAACTCTTGCGGCAGTAGCTGCTGATAGCTTGATAGTGCTGAGACTTAACCCCTTGTGCCACCAGGGAGGCCTGAAACTGCATAGTTTTGTGTGTGGGTTAAATGGTCCAAAACTAATAAAGGATGGTAAAACCAGGAGATGAGCTACTTTAGGCAAATTTGTCCCCTGACCTTGTCACAAACCCCTATTAAGGAGAATGAATAGCCCTTCTTCAGCATTCCCTTATGTGTTTGTATTTATCTGTGTTTATGTCTTTCTCCTTCATTGGCTAGTAGAGTACCTTGGGATTATACATGAATGTTTCCATCTTTGTTTTGCAGCTAGGACTGGCCAACAGTACTTGTAGAGGTTCATTTGTTTCATCCCATCTCCAAGTCCCAATTCAGGATTTTGTCATGTCTCTATTTAACATACTTTAAGGTCGCTAGGTGTCTTTAAGAAAAAATTCAAATTTTTGTGCAGGATAAGACGTTTCTTGATCTGGTTCTTGAGTGCTTTTTCATCATTTGTCTTCATCTGTCCATTCATCCATCCAGTCTTCCATGCACAGCATGCTAGCAAATGTGTAGACTAACTGCTAGGGAAATAACCCCAAAAATCTAGACTTCTAGACTGTGCAGGAGCAACACATAACTTGGTGTGGAAAACAGATGTAGTAAGTACGTTGATAAATATTATTGTCATCACACTGTGTACAGAGTTCAGTGAATACATAAAGGCATGAATGTCAGGTCTGGAAGGTAAAGTTTGGGCAGGGAGTCAAAAATATTTCATAGAGGATATGATTCTGAAATGAATTTTTAAAAAAGATTTCTTTATTTTATGCATACAAGATGGGGTACAGGCCAGAGGTGTGGGGCGGCAAGAGGGTTCACCAGAGACAGAGTGGGAAACAGAACAGGCAGAGCGACAGAAATACACTGCTGAGGGGCGCAGCGGGTGAGGCAGAAGAGGTCTGCCATGTCATGTGGGAATCTCCCTGACCCAGCGTAGAATTCGTGTCGCCTCTGCCGACAGCTCCACAGTGCAGTGCTTAATCACTGCACCACCAGGGAGGTCCCTGAAGTGAATTTTTAATGGTAAATTTTTTTTGTTTGTTTTTTGGTGGAAAAGAGGGAGAAAGGTGCTGTACGAAGAGGCATGAATGTGATCATAGGTGTGGAGGTGACATAACTAGTGGTGTCTGGTATATCTTTAGTACAGACTGCAAATGCTTACGTGTGTGTGATGGGGTTTCTATGTCTTGGCTGTTGTGAATGATGGCTGTGAACACAGGGGTACAGAAGTCCTCTCAGATTAGTGTTTTTATATTCTATGGGTAAATACCTAGGTGTGGTCTTGCTGGGTTATGTGGTACTTCTATTTTCAGCTGTAAAGGGATTCTCCATACCATTTTCCATAGAGGCTATACCAATTTACATTCCCACTCACAGTGAATTAGAGTTTTTTTTCATCACACCCTCACCAACACATGTTTCCTGTCTTTTTGATATAGACCATTCTCACAGGTGTGAGGTGATATATTATTGTGGTTTTGATTTGTATTTCCCTAGTAATAAGTGAAGTTGAGTATTTTTTCATGTGCCCACTGACCATCTGTATTTCTTATTTAGAGATGTGTCAAAATCTTTTGCCTAGTTTTTTTTTTTTTTTAAGATTTTAAAACATTTATTTATGCCTACAAGAGCTGGGGTGTAGGCCAGAGGTGTGGGAGGAGTGTGTGAGAGGATTCACCAGAGACAGAGTGGGGAGCAGAACAGGCCGATCGGCTGACGTACACTGCTGAGGGGAGCAGCAGGCGAGGCAGGAGAGGTCTGCTGCACCATGTGGGAAGCTCCCTGACTGGGGATCTAACTCATGCTGCAGTGGCTCCTGATAGCTTCATAGGTTGAGACTTAACCTCTTGCGCCACCAGGGAGGCCCCTTTTGCTTAGTGTTTGATAGGGTTGTTTGTTTTTTGTTGTTGTGGTGTATGAGGTTTTTTAAAAATAGACTTCGGGTATTTACCCCTTGTTAGATGTGTGATGTACATATTTCTTCTCCCTGTCAGTAGGTTGCCTTTTTGTGTTTGTGGTGGTTTCTTTCACTTTACAAAAGTTTTTTTACTTTGATGTAGTCCCATTTATTTATTTTTGTTTTTTTTTCCTTTGTCATTGGAGTTGAGGTTCCAAAGATACCTCTGTGTTGCTGTCCAGGAGAGTATTGCCTATGTTTTCTTCTAAGTATTTTATGCCTTTGGGTCTTATATCTAAGTCTTTAATCCATTTTGAGTTATTTTTTGTGTACCATATAAATTAATCATCTAGGTGTTTTTTTATTTTTGCATGTCTGTTAAGGTTTCCCATCCCTATTTATTAAGAGGCTTTTCTTTCTCATTGTCAATTATCGGCTGTCCATATATATGTGGGTTTGTGTCTGGGCTCTCTAGTCTATTCCATTGGTTTGTGTCTGTTTTGTTCCAGTACAATACTGTTTTGATGATTATCAATTTATGGTATAATTTGAAGTTCAGACAGTAGGATAAATTCATTTCTCTCTCTCTTTTTTTCCCCTTAGCATTGCTATGGTTGTTGGGGTCTTCTATGATTCCATTACAATTTTAGAATTATTCTATGTCCTTGAAAAATGCCATTGGAATTTTGATAAGGATTGCATTATCAAATTGCAAATTGTGTAAAATGGGGATGTTAAAAATGTTTATTCTTCTAATCTGTAAACACAGAATATTCACCTTTGTGTCTTCTTCTTCTTTTTTTTTTTTTTTAACCAGTGTCTTATAGTTTCTTTGTATAGGTCTTTTTACCTCCACTGTTTACTCCCAGATATTTTTCCTTTTTGAGGTAATTATAAGTGGGATTGTTTTCTTTATCCTCTTCTTAGTTTTGAATCTGTCTTTGGACTCCTTTTGCTTCAACAACGGACACTTGGCCTTATTCCATGATGTGATTACAGGGTTGTCTGGCTTTTTGGCTTTGGCCTGCCTAGCCAACCTCTACTCAAATCCAATGCTTATAAATAGCAACATGAGAAAATCAGCTATTTAAGCAGGTGTTACTATTCTAGTATTATCAATAGCTGCCAATAGTTGCAAACATGCCATTTGGTTTATTTCTAAACAATTCCTGGTTATTGAAGACTGTCAAGAATTTTGAAGATTGTTAAGAATTTTAACATGGGTTAAAATAATCGAGCAAATGAATTAAACAAAGGTGGTTCTTTCCTAGCTATCCATTCAAAGAGGGTTCAGAGAAAACTGTATGAACATGTGAGTCTTTAATATATTGAGCTTCTCCTTCCAGTCATCTATAGGAAGGGCATATAGGATATATCCAGGCTAAGCACTAATATTTTTGAAATAATAGACATTATACCTATGCATAGTCTTCTAGTTATTTGCTATCTGAATCTAATAAAAGCAAATCTCTTCATTAAGAAAGAGGGGTTGGCATTTCTCTTAATATTCAATAAATATTGACATTGGTAATCTAATATTGATTCAAAACTCACTTTACAGATTAAAGCCTTGAATATTCCTGAGTGATCTAGAAATCAACTTGAGAAAAACCACAAGGGAAAACATTAAAAATTTGATTGGTTGTTTCAATGGGAATAAAAACCTTTAGTTTCTAGTTTAGGAATCATAGTGCTGCTTGGAGGTGAAGAATTGTCCCTATGTCTTGGGCATCACTGATGTTTTACTCCTACTTAGAGATGACAGAGACAATGTCCAGTCCAGGAAAAAGTTCCTGACTTTGCCGCTGAACAGAATGAATCCTTATTAACTCCAAGATTCTGTGATGTTTTTCTACACTCAGGAGAGCAGTTGTGTTTAATGACATAATAAAAATCTGCCTTGAAGAACATTTTGATCCTCAGACTCTTTCCACAGAAAGAAAATTACCTTAAATCTTGTCCTCGACAGGTAGAGATAGAAACAAATATTCCAAGAAATAAAATACTAAGTGAAATTAGAGAGTCTTTCTAATCTTATCAAAGGAAATGATGCCACGCATGCCAGCTCTGTGGGCATGTGGCCCCTGTAGTTGCACTCAGCCTGCCCTCAGAGGGGTTCCACGCTTGGCTTAATGTTGCTGCCATCTTGGAATTCTCGGTCATTTTGGAACTAGGGGTCCCCCAAATTCATTTTTCACTGGGTTCCATAAGTTATGTAACCAATCCTGACAGCAAGAGTGGTAGAAAAAGGCTTCCAAAGAGGGCTTTTTCCTGCGGGAATGAGCCCAGGATAACGGATAACACTGAAGACATGGCTTGAAACAAAAGCCATACTTTTTATTTATCCATCCAGGTAAGAGCAAACTGAGAACACAGCCACCACAAATATGTTGTACACATCCAGGTGCGTGGAACAGCTAACATTTATGTAATGCCTACCATATGCCAGGGTTTGCATGCATTAGCTCATTTGAATATCATTCTATCCCCATTTTGCAGTTGAAGATATAAGGCACAGAAGAAATAAGAAAACTACTAAAGTTCTATAGGAAGTAAGTGGCAGAGCCTATATTAAAACCAAGTCAGTATATTTCTAGGATGTTTTTATGTAATGTTTCTCTGCTCTACTAAGTGAAGTAATGACATTGGTGTACTAAACTATATTTTGCAGTAACTCTGATTATTCCAGTTACTAGTTTTGAGCTCACATGAGGCAGGGCCCTGTAAAGGTCTAAGCTAATGTGTACTTGGAAACTAACAGTGAATCACACCACAGAACAAACACATTCTTTCTTTTGGGACATCTACTACTATTTTCTAAAGGGAAAAGTATGAAACATACCAAATTTTAGTGTCTCATGATGAGTGTTCAATTTTTTTTTCTTTTTTTAAAGATTTATTTTTTATTTATACATACAAGCTGGGGTACAGGCCAGAGGCGTGGGGCGGCAAGAGGGTTCACCAGAGCCAGAGCGGGGAGCAGAACAGGCAGATCAGAGGTACACTGCTGAGGGGAGCAGCGGGCGAGGCAGGAGAGGTCTGCCACGCCATGTGGGATTCTCCCTGGCCGGGCATTGAACTTGCATCGCTGCTGCCGACAGCTCCACAGTGCAGCGCTTAACTGCTGCACCACTGGGGAGGCCCGATGAGTGTTCAATTTTGACTCAAAAGAGTTTTTACTACATTACTAAGTTTATATGCCAGAGGCAGCACATTCATGAAAGTTTATACTATATTCATTTCAGGGAATTGGGGATTTATCTCATACTTGTTGGATATGTTACATGATCCTATAAAGCCAGATTCAAATTAAATAATTTCCCATAAACTTTATTTTATTTTTTAAAATAAATATTTTATTTATTTACTTTTGTTATTCGTATCTTTTACATTATTGTGTGTTCCCCATAGGTTACCCACCACCTGTTCACCCGTGAAACCATCACCATAGTCCCTTGTGCTCCCCTCTCCCCCTCTCTTGAGCCCTAACCCTCTCCTCCTCCCCTGCTAAATGTCACATTCTTATTTGGTTCCCCTATATTCCTGTTATAAGTGAAACCATTAGATATTTTTCTCTTTCTTTCTGGCTTATTTCACTGATCATGATCCCTTCTAGTTCCATCCATGTTGCTGCGAATTGCATGTGTTTGTCTTTTTTGAATGGTGAATAGTATTCCATTGTGTATATGTACCACATTCTTGATCCAGTCATCTATTTTTGGGCATCTGGGTTGTTTCCATGCCTTAGCTATTGTAAACAGTGCTGCAATAAACATGCAGGTGCATGTATCCTTTTGGATTAGTGTTTTTGTGTCCTTTGGGTATATTCCCAGAAGTGGTATTGCCAGGTCATATGGAAGCTCCATTTCTAGCACCATCAACTTTATTTAAAAAAAATTCTTTGTAGGCACCACACCATATTGATCAAAAGGCTAGACTAATTTTCTGGCCCTTAGGTTTGCATCTGTGATAATAAGAGTAGAAACAGACACCTCACATGCCTGTCATGAGGTTAGGAATTACCTAGCATTTCCTAGAATCTAAAAAAACAGTAAGAAAGAATAGTAGAGTAAGTGGATCTTGGGGATATAACTTCTCTGAGCCTCAGTTTTTTCAACATGAGATGAAGTTTATAATACTCATCTCACAGGATTGAATAAGATAATGTATAAGAATGACTTAGCACAGGACCTGGCATGTAGTAAGATCTTATTAAATGGTAATTTCTACTATTCTGTTTGAATTTTCTCTGTGTAATATAGGCCTACGTAAAAGCACAGTGAATTTTGGGGCCCAGTATCAGTCCAACTTATTTTTAATAATATTTCTCATCTTTTTCTTTTTTGTCAGTCATATTCTGTTAGGAGAATAAGATCAATGCTGTTTTTTTACTGTACAGTGATACTTTTACATATTAATTATGTATTTTAAAAATAAACTTTGGAAAGATGATCTTTTCCAATGGCTCTTTTATAAAGGGTTATTAAAGTAATGCACAAAAGAAATAGCATTCATTCATTATTTATCCTTTGTAGCAGTGATTACATCAGCTTAGTCTGTCCTTCGATCGGCCCTTACAGTGCAGGAAGCAAATAATAGAGGGAGGGCTAAGAACTCATCTTCTGCTGTGTCTTCCAGGTCTTGCTCTGTCAGAGAGGTCCTCCTTCTCCTGTTGCTTCTCCTTTTATTTTTAAAAGATTTATTTATTTATGTATACAAGCTGGGGTACAGGCCAGAGGTGTGGGGTGCTGAGAGGGTTCACCAGAGACAGAGTGGGGAGCAGAACAGGCAGGGCAACGGAAATACGCTGCTGAGGGGAGCAGCAGGTGAGGCAGGAGAGGTCTGCTGCACCATGTGGGAATCTCCCTGGCCAGGCGTTGAACTCATGTCGCTGCTGCTGACAGCTCCACAGCGCAGCGCCTAACCGCTGTGCCACCAAGGAGGCCCAGTTGCTTCTCCTTTTATCCTCCATTGACCCCCTTTCTCTCTGCCCACCAACATGCTCAGGTCTTTCCCATTTTACAAAGAAGAAACTATTTTTCCATCAAACTTGTTGCTCCCATGAAGTTCTGTTTCACCTTTCCTATTTTTGACTGTTAAAACCTTCTAAAAGTGGTGTTCATTTTCTTAACATCTCCCGCTCCTTACTCTCTTCTTTTGCACCTATCACTTTCCCAAACTGTGTCTTGGAAGCATCAAGAGTCTCCTACTTATCAAGGTGTTTGACCATTTCTTAGTCTTCTTTCCTCCTGACCTGTCTGAAACATGTTATACTGTCGAAATCTTGAGAATCTCTTAAACTGGGACATTGTTCATGCTTTTCTTGACATTTGTGACTTGGTTTGATCATAGAAAATAGCAATTGTACAAACTAAAATCTTCCATGTGGATAAATGTCAAAACAATATGGCTAAGTGTAAAAAAAATACTGAGCAAAGAGTACAGGCTAATGGGTCCATAATGTGTCAATCCATTTATATAAAATTCTTCAAATTACAAATTAAACTATAGTGGTGGATTTCAGATTGGTGTGTGTCTGGGAGATGTTGCAGGTGGGAAAGATTACACGAGGGCAAAACTGTTTTCCAAAAGAAAGTCCAACAATAAGGGAAACAAAAGCAAAATTAAACAAGTGGGACTACATTACACTACAAAGCTTCTTGCCACAGCATCAAAACTAAAAAGTGAAAGATACTTTCATTTAGATGAAAAGACACCCTACTGAATGGAAGAAAAATATTTGCATATCATACATATGACAAAAGGTTAATATCCAAAATCTACAAAGAACTCATACAACTCAACAAAAAGAAAACAAACAATTCAATAAATCTTGGGCAGAAGAGCTACAGAGACACCTCTCCAAATAAGACATACAGATGGCCTACAGGCACATGAAAAAATGCTCATCATCACTTATCATCAGGGAAATGCAAATCAAAAGCACAATGAGATACCATCTCACACCCTATCAAGAAGGTCAGAAACAAGTGTTGCCTATGATTACAGTGCCTTTTACACTGTTGGTGGAAATGTAGGCTGGTCCAACCCTTAATGAAAACAGAATGGAGGTTGCTCAAGATATTGAAAAGAGGGCCTCCCAGGTGGCGCAGCAGTTAAGAGCTGCGCTGTGGAGCTGTCGGCGGCGGCAGTGATGAGAGTTCGAGGCCCGGCCGGGGAGAGTCCCGCACGGCGTGGCAGACCTCTCCTGCCTCGCCCGCTCCTCCCCTCAGCAGTGTATTTCCCTCGATCTGCCTGATCTGCTCCCCACTCTGTCTCTGGTGAACCCTTGCGCCACTCCACGCCTCTGGCCTATACCCCAGCTTGTATGCATTGTATGCATAAATAAATAAATCTTAAAAAAATATTGAAAAGAAATGATTCTGCAATTCCACACCTCAGAATTTATCTGAAGAATACAGACACTAATTTGAACGAATTTTGCACTCCTGTGTTCATTTGCACTATTTTACAATAGCCAATTTATGGAAAGAACCTAATTGCTCAACAGTAGATGAGTGGATAATGATGGGGTACATATACACAAATGGAATGGTACTCAGCTACAAAAAGACAAAATTTTGCCATTTGCAACAACACTGATGGAACTTGAGGAGATTATGCTAAATGAAGTAAGTCAGAAGGAGAAAGACAAGTAACAGATGACTTCACTTGTTTGTGGAAATAAAGAAACAAAACAAAGAAACAGGCAAAACGAAATTAAAACTAAACCTTAGAGATCTGACTGTAGAATTGAGGCCACCAGACAAGGAGTGGGGGTGGGAGAAGGAAGCTTTGGTGGTGGGCATAGTGTGCTAACAAATATCTGAAAAGGTGTAAACCGAAAGACCTAAATCATATACAATGTCGTTAAGCAAATACCGCAAAAAAAAAAAAAAAAAAAAAAAGAAGAGAGATTACAGTGGTTGGGCGTTGTGCTGTGGAGCTGTCGACAGCAGTGAGGCAGGTTCGATGCTTGGCCAGGGAGATTCCCACATGGCGCAGCAGACCTCTCCTGCCTCACCCGCTGCTCCCCTCAGAAGTGTATTTCGGTCTGTCTGCCTGTTCTGCACCCCTCTGTCTCTGGTGAACCTTCTCGCCACCCTGCACCTCTAGCCTGTGCCCCAGCTTGCATAAATAAAAATTAAAAAAAAAAAGAAGAGAGATTACAAAAGGAAACTTTTGGGAATGATTCATATGTTCATTATCTTGATTTTGGTGATAGTTTTGTGTGTGTATACTTAGTCAAAACCTACCAAATTTTGCAATTTAAACACATGTTTTAAATTTTTAATTATACTCCAATAAAGCTATTTTTAAAAAGAGATATTGTAAATAGGTAAACAAAGGTAAAGTGAAAAATATTGATTATACTTAATGAATTTGTATTTCTTCAGCTGAATAACCTCCAAAACCCTAGGGTGTTTGCTCTCCATAACTTGATCTCAGGCTAACATTCTTGCTGTATCTCCCACTGACATCTTGAATTCTAAATGAACTCTTTCCTGAATAGGTGTTATCCTTTCTTGTGTGCTTCATTAGCCTGGTTTGGTCTTCTCAGGATCTTCTGATTCCCTTACATAGAGATGATCCCTCCTTCCTCTGGTCTCCTGTAATGCTTTGTACCGTTTTTTATCACATACTTTGTACCTTTTTCATCACATACTTCTTTATAACATAATTTGCAAGCATAGCCTTTACTTCCCCTACAAGACTGAAAGACTCTTGAAGGTAGTGAGTGACCCATGTATTTATTATTTATCCCACTACTCCAACGAGAGTTTAGAGAATGTCTTGTAAATAGAAACCGTACATATATTAAACAAATATGTTTACTTGAGAATTTTCCAATACTGGTCCAAGGAGTGAAACCAAACATTTAAGTGTGCTTAAAAAATATGAAATGTGGGCCTCCCTGGTGGTGCAGCGGTTAAGTGCTGCGCTGTGGAGCTGTTGGCAGCGGCGACGCGAGTTCGATGCTTGGCCAGGGAGAATCCCACATGGCGTGGCAGACCTCTCCTGCCTTGCCCGCTGCTCCCCTCAGCAGTGTATTTCTGATCTGCCTGTTCTGCTACCCGTTCTGTCTCTGGTGAACCCTCTCGCCGCCCCACGCCTCTGGCCTGTACCCCAGCTTGTATGTATAAATAAAAAATAAATCTTTAAAAAATATATATGAAATGTTTCCTCATTGTGGTGTATACAATATTCAATTCTATAAGACTGGGGAAACATTAGTGCTTAATCTCTGAACCTGTTGCCAATACCTTTTGTATGTGATCTCTTGAAGTATTTCTCATCACCTAAGTACTAGAAGTTAGTGTTCATAGATTTGCTTAATGTTAAATCATTAATTGTCCATTAATTTCAACACTCATTTTTTAATGATCACTTCTAATGTGTATATGCACATTTTGATCAAAAATGGTATAAGGATGCAATGATTAAATCATAGAGAAAGTCAGACTACATTTTTGGAATATTTCTTTATATTTTTTTGACCTGATGTTGAAATAATGAAACCTAAGCAGTATCTAAGAAAAAGAACCATGATAAAAGCTACAAATGATTTTGTTGTACAGTTAAGGTGCACAAGAAGCTGGGCTAAGAGGGGAGCTTTATTTCAGTTTCAAATATCTGACAAAATTGGGAAATTGGATAAAAGGAGTTTAGGAAATTGAACTGGATGAAAATGTACTGATGTTTTGTATTTGTTCCAATATGAAAGCATCTATTTCCCTCACGAAGATGGATACGTAATGGTCTCAAATTTAATGGAAGTGCTCATTTCCAGGGGCATTGTAGTTTTGAAATTGCTTTGTTTGAGAATTCTGGGTCTAATTTCATATCATTAAACTCTGAAATTACAGAAGCTTCCAGAGTAATCCTGTAGTCTCAGAACAGCTCACGGTGCACCAGGAGCTTGTTGTGTACAGAGTTTGAAGGGCTTCTTGGCAACATAATCCTCATTTTTGTAACAACCAGTGCTCTGTCTTTTCTCTTGTTCTTCCCTAGGGCTGACTTTCCTCCCGAGCGCAGTGTCGGAGCCTGGGCCCCGGAGCGGAGCGGCACCCCGTGGACTGTATGGCAGGGAATAGGGCAGAGGGGGCAACATCGGGGTTTGGAGGTCCACCTGAATTTGAACCCCAGTTCTACCACATAGGAGCTCTGGGGCCCTGAGCCAGTTACTTAGTTTCCCAGCCTCAATTTCCTTACCTGCCAAAAAGCCACCACTAATTCAGGAGCTTACCGTGGCGCCTGGCACAGAGAGTACAACCTCAAATGTATGCTGTTGTTATTTTTAGCAACCAGAAATTATCTTCAGGAAAATAACTTTAACCTTATGCTAAGGATAATTTAAAAAAAAATGACAGTGTGGAAATGGACATTTTTCTTAGAAACGCTTCTAGAGAAAATTTGATGGTCCTGTAGGTAGTGTTTAAAGCCTGCCCCAACCTGCCCCAACCATACATAATATTGGTGCCTCCAAATAGATATAAAGTGGTGTTATGGTACCCCAGATATTGTCCACTCAATTCACTGAGGGCAGGAAGAGGTTCTATTTTTAAGAGAAAGAGAGGCCATAACTGGTTAAAAATAGGAATCTCCTAAACATTCTCTTTGCCAAGTTCACCGCCCACTTTTCTGTTCACCCTCATTTTTCCTGAAGTCCTCTTATCATCCCTGTTCATTTCCCCTCCTCGTCCTCTGCTTTAGAAACAGTACATATTATAAAAGAGAAAATACTTGACAACATCCCCAGAAAGTCAGTGGTGGGGATAATGTGTTTTTAATCCTGAACACCTGGCCTCCTTTTATTAGGCTGCCAAAATGAGAAGGTTTTTTGATTATTCAAAAAAGTCCTTTTGATGGTGTTCACAAATGACTAAAAAGGTTAAAAAATTTCAGAATCTGCCTGGTAATCCAGGAGATAGAACTCTGCAAACACAAAATTTTCTTTTTAGGTTGAATCTGACATTATGAAAAGCTACCCCTCTCTTCCCACACGCCAGGTATTTATCTAGGCTTTAAACACTGAGTATAAGAGTGTGGTGAGGGTGCTGGCATTGCCCATGGGTCCACTTTGCAGAGGGACTCTCAGACACATTATCTCATTTAATTTTTACAACAGTCTCAAAGGAGAAGCATCATCATTCCCATATTTCACAGGTGAGGGCATAGGGGGCATCAATGTACCCCATCAGGCTCAACCCATTTTCATCATGTTAACTACAACGAGTAGGAATAAGATCAAAATTCCATAATCCCAAGTCATGTGTATCTCTAAAATTCAGGTCTAGTTTGGTCTTATTTGAGGAAATCGCCCACCAGGCTGTCTCACTGACAGGGCCCAGAGCTGCTGTGTTAAGGATTTATTCTGTTAAGCAATGCAGCCAGGCACAAACTAGACCTCAGAAACAAATAATTGGTCACTAAAAGGGAGAGATTTGGGATCCTCAATCAGGTTGTCTCCTGCCCAGAGCCTGACATCTGAGTCCTGTGGAAAGGGGGATGGGAAGGAGGTGAGTAAAACTGGAAAGGGCCACGGCACTGACAATGTTGTCCATAGCTAGGTCTATGATGTCTGCCTGGGTTCTGTCTCTCTAAAGAAAGTAAGCCAAGAAGGGAAGACACACATTCTTCCCAAGGCTATTGCAGCAAACCAATAGCCTTGTCAGCCTGGCATCAGATCTTTGGCATCAGCTGTTGGTGGGAGATGCTGGCTGTGTCTGCTAGAATAAAAGTATGGAGGCAAAGGAAAAAGAGAAAGTAGCAGGAGCTTTGTGAATGGTAATTGAACTGATTAGTCAGCACATGAGAGATGTTCATAAGAAGAGTGATTGACAGCAAAAAGCAGGGAAACATGGGTTACACATAGAAGAAGGCAAAACTAGTTCAATTTTGGAACATTTCCTTAACTCTTTGTTGCCATTTTGTTTTGACACCTTTGATCAACCTATAGTTTGAAATACGGGGTGGGGTTTTTAAACTAATTCATCTAAAAATATTGTCCATTTAAAGAAATTTTTTAGAGTTCATTTTAAGTCTGTCTAATTGTGATATTTTCTTTCCTGAGTTTACTGTAAAATTCAACTCAAGTAACTTGCATAATTGCATCAATATTTTAGAAGCTACCAATCCTGCGCATGAAAAAAGAGGCTCACAATCTTCAATAATCTTTAATGTAACACACATTCATTATATATGAGCCCTCAAAGGAGAAATTTACATTGTCCAGAATCCTAAGTGCCACACAAAGCACCTTTGGGATAGTTAAATAGCACACATTTGCTTTGTAAAACCATCATCAAATGATGCCAGCAGATTAGCCTTGAAAGTCAATGCTATGTCTTTAAAAATCAAGCAGAGGGAGCGACTTTTCTCTGATGTGACATTCTTGTGGTCATATGTTAACAAGATACCCTCCTTGAAATCTGACTCCAGTATTGGAGTCAAATGCTCCTCAGTTCCTGGAGAAGTTGTCTCATTCTTAGTGCTGAACGCAGTTGTCACCTCTGTTGAGAACTAGTCCCCGTCACTTTGAGGAGGATGAATTTCTCCTGTGGAACTTCGTGCATGCCTCTGGTATCACAAGGTGTTTTAGCTCTTTTGGTGTTTACCCAATTAACTGAGCTCCTTAAATAGTATTGCTTCAATCCTATCAACACCATTTTGTGGTGAATGAGTTAGTGAGTGAATGAAAAATTTTCTGCTATTTAATATGTGCTTGATTTATACCTTTATTCAAAGTTAGAATTGGGAAGAAAAGAGGATAGGTTTGATATTTATTGATTGTCTACTAGGTTCTGTATTAGGTTTCCTTTGTGGAATTTCACTTAAGGTGTGATCACCCTTCCGGTTGAGTCTGATGAGCTCCTTTTTTCGGTTGGGGAAATGAGTTTTGGATGTCCTGTAATGTAAACAGGGTCATTTTACCTAGTAAGTAGTGGAGCCAGAATTTGAACTCAAGTCTGAAAATAATTCTTAGTGTATGTCTATATGTGTTAAGAAAAAGAGATTTCAGCAGTTATTAAGATCGTTCAGGGAAGCCTTCTCCTTGTTCCCTCCTTAGGCAAATGTCTGAGGGAAGGGCTGAGGGGAAGAGGCTTTAAGTGGGCAATGTTTGCGGTGGTTGGGCAAGTGGACTCAGACTTTGCGGGAACAAGCTTGGTTCTGTCAGTTTCTAGCGGTGTGATCTTGGGCAAGTAATTAAACTCCCTGCGTTCCTCCTTTTCTTTAACTGTAAAATGTAAAAAATAGGTGGAAAGGAATAATCATCATTTGTATCTTACAGGATATTGTGAGAATGAAATGAGATAATGCACCACTTAGCTGAGTTCTTGGCATAAAGTGGTACTCATTGCGTTATACCATAATTACCCAAATGCTCTATGTTTATAGCTCAGAGGCAACAGATAATTGCTCATCTTCCCACTTTCTTAAAGTTTAGTAGATGCAATCTTAGAATAAGTGGAAGAGAATAACACTGGATGACCTTTTCCCTGTGACCTGCAGCCAGGGTATGGGATTTTAAATCATTTTGCTTCCTGGTTCTGCTTTGTGATATTAAGAAGAACTGTTACTTAGTTTCTCTGGACTCATTTTTCTTATCTGCAAAATGATCAAAAGGTGATGAAAACCACGCCGATTTTACAGAGTTCTTGCTGGGCTTACTTCGTAAGTGCTAAGATAAGGTACATGAAAAGGTACCTAACCTGGTCTACGAAGAGTCAGGGGAACTTTTGGAAGGAAGTGGAGTTCAAAACGACGTCTGAAAAAGAAAACAGTCTTGTACACCATGCTACACATATATGACAATAATAATAATAATGATAATAATAGTAATAATAATATTAATAGTTATTTTAATAAGTATTTACAACTGACATCATATTAGACTACAGTTCCCATTTTACTCATTTTACTTTCTAATGTCACCTTTGAATTTCATCAAGTTTTTAAAGGAAGGAATGCTGTGGGTTTTTTTTTCCCCTCCAAATTTGGTCCATCATTGTCCTAAAGACATTTCCAAAACAACTTTAACTTTGCTGATTTTCTTCAGTTCTACTGAAATTCTTCTGCAATGTCTTTAATCATCAGCTGGGTGACATGAGACCCAAAATAAACAGAGACTGTGTAACTCTATCTGCCTTTCATATGCCCTTGAATTGGGGTAAATGTGTGAGCAGAGTGTGTGTGTGAAAACATATGTATACATTTTGGATTTGATCCTGAGTTATTCCTTGGGTATAAATAATACACTGAAAGCACATTAACTTTTCCAGGTCACCAGAGTTTTCATTAGAATGCTGGACTATAAATAGCTCCCTAGCGGTAGGGCAGAAAATGATGCACCAGTCCTTTTCCCCCCAAAAGGCTTAGTGTACAGAGAACATTAACATTCGCAAGTGTCTGGCTCATTGTAAGCTGGTGTTGTTTGTAAAGTCAAATTTTGGATTAACCTTTTGAAATTAAAAAAAATTGGACAAGGGTTTCTTCATGAACATTTTGTTTCTGAGGGAAAATTATTTTACATGGAATTTACCTAGTGCACCACATAAAAATTCCTAGCACAGAATATCTCACACAGTGTAAAAATTTATTTCCCTTGAGTTGTTTAAATGTCATCGTGTTTGGTACAAAATAGGAAATGCCTCATTTTGCAAATAATCTTGCCAGAGCTTCTCTTCTCATATATAATGGTGCGATCTACATAGAAAAGTATAATTGAGTAACTATTCAGTGAGTACTGTTAAAAAACAAAATTCATCTGAGTAAATTTGAAGATCTAATTGGTTTTACTCAGTGATTCATAAGTTGGGCAGCATCCCATCTAGCAAAGAGAAGTATGCTCCCAGGAGTTGTACAAAATGGAAGATATTTATAGGTCAGAAGAGGCAGGACAAGGAGGTAAAATGAGATTATTTTTCAGGCAAGGTTACCTTCTCTTACAGGAAGACAGGCAGATTGCTTCATTAATGTTAATCCAGAAACTCCAGATTTAAAATTCCACTCCTGGGAGAGGCTGAGACTGCAATTAGGTTGGGCTTAGCATAAGTGATTCCATTTTGGACCTACTTTTTTTTTTTTTAAACAATACAAACAACAGAGCCAGTCATAAGAGATAATTCTGAAAGCCATTATTTTGTTTTGTCTTCTTTCAGAGCAACATTATTTGTCTAAAGAATCTAGAAAATTATGTGTTCTGTTTCCAATTTATTTCATCTGAACTCTTTCTGTGGGCATGTTGGGATAAAGTGGATTTGGTTGAATAGTAATATCTGCCTCATGGTGTACTTTGTCAGATTTTTACTAGACTATAAGTTGCTTGAGGACACAAATATATCTTTTTTTTATTTTTATATTTATTTATTTAATTTTATTTATACATACAAGCTGGGGTACAGGCCAGAGGCGTGGGGCGGCAAGAGGGTTCACCAGAGACAGAGCGGGGAGCAGAACAGGCAGATCAGAAATACACTGCTGAGGGGAGCAGCGGGCGAGGCAGGAGAGGTCTGCCACACCATGTGGGACTCTCCCCGGCCGGGCCGGGCATCGAACTCGCGTCGCCGCTGCCGACAGCTCCACAGCGCAGCGCTTAACCGCTGCGCCACCAGGGAGGCCCCAGATATATCTTTTTATCTTTGAAAATCTCTGGTGTCTTGACTGTAGTAGGCATCCCCTAAATAGTTATCAAATTGATTTAAATTCAGTGTATTATGACAATCATTTCTGGACTTCTTAGGAAACAGTGTTTAAAAAATATTCTTTTAAAAATTAAATATGGTTTAGTTTTGTTACAGAGATCCCCAAGGAAAACAGGGTGACCCAGGTTGTGAGTCCTCATTTGCACATATAAGAACTTGGGACAAGACCCAAAAACAAACACACACAGAAAAATCTAAAAAGGTTTATTTACAAGGGGAATGGTAAGAGGGAGGGGAGAGAGAGTGAGAGAGAGAGAGAAAGAGAGAGAGAGAGAGAGAGAGAGAGAGAGAGAGAGAGAGAGAGAGAGAGAGAGAGAGAGAGAGAGATATTTATTGTTGGACATTTCCTACCAGCAATGCTGTCTGAGCTGAGACACCAGGCTACAAATTGAAGCTGGAAAAACAAGACAGTGAGAGCACATGTATTTTAGTTTTTAAGGCAAGGATGGCTACTTAACTCCACTCTGACCACCTTCAGAAAAACAGGTTCATGGTATTTGAGGGGTTGTTATCCTCAGTGCCTAAGATCATGTTGGTGTGGAGATGGGGGTGGAGTCTGTAAAGATATCAGTGGAATCCTTCAGAATGTCATTCATTGGCTTGGAGTTTGTTCCTTACTGTTCCTCTAACAGAGACATCCGTATGCTGTGAAAAATGGGAATATATTTGTAGTGGGAAATTATGGATTATGACAAGGAGAGCAATAGTAACATTGGGTCAATAGGAACCTAACATAATTCATATAGAGTTTTTGAAAACTGTTTTCATGGCTGTAGTACATTATACAGCTTGTCTTGCTTTTTAAAAATTATTTAATTATTAAGTTTTTTTTTCTTTTTTTTTT